>CM022774.1:17032298-17164798 GCA_012411365.1 Ameiurus melas
AAATCCTGTGTGCACTGTATATATAACAGTGTGGTGACACATGTGCAAGCCAAGATGACAAAATGTAGATTACAAATCAGTAACAAAAATTGATTTGGCCCCAGAAATGGTCCTTATGGCTTAAAGGTGCATTAGGTAAGATGAGCCTTTTCCCCCTAAGATTAGGTCTCTAACTATTAGGTGGGTTCAAGATTTGCATGATTCAAACCCATTTTCACAAAGCTCCACCCCCATGATCTACAGTGGCCCAGAGAGGAGTGTATATAAAATAACTGGACAGGAGGCGCATCCAAACACAAGCATTCTGGAAGGGAAGTTGGTTTTCTAAATAAGTTTTCTGAGCAACTTAATACACTTTTGCTAAGGCCAAGGGTTAAGGGCTAAGGGCTAAGGCATTATTGTTGCTGTTGTTATATTCATGTTCTACATATCTTCCAGGTTACTTGTACAAGTAAGGATTTTTTTTTATCGACTATTGGACCTATTACTAAAAAAAAAAAAAAATTGTATGCCTGTCAGGATGTATTGTAGGTTCAGGTATTAACGAGTTCAACCTGCTTTTATTTCTCTCGTTTCAATCTGCACTGCCACATCAAGGTGGCAGGAATGCCTTGCTCCCTGTTTTTCCTGTTGTTTAGTAGCCTAAACACAATAAGACTACAACAGCAGGTGGCCGGCACAGGAGTGTTCATGAAGATAACGTTAAGCAGCATGCATTGTTTTAGACTTGCTCTTCATGAATGGACAGGTACAACAGGTCCTCTGAGGCACAACAGAGAAGTATGCAGTGGTTAATCCATGGAATTAGGAGATTCTGATTGTGCATGCACGATAAATTTGTACAATTAGACAAAACTACACACTAACATGGAGACTCAATAACCTCACTACTCCAGGGTCCCTGGTCTGATACTGCGCTAGGGTTCCTGTATGTATGGAGTCTGCATGTTCTTCCTGTATCAGTATGGGCTTTCTTTTGGGTTATCTGGTTTCCTCCCACTATCCAAAAACACTCCAGTAGGTGTGCACTAGCTATGATAAATTGCCCCTAGGTGTGAATAAGTGTGTGCAATGTACCCTGTAATAGACTGGAGTCCCATGCAGCCTCAAGTTCTCAGGATAGGTGGTGGACTGGTGAATGAATGAAGTACCGTGTTAAAAAAATAAAAAAATAAATTATATATATATATATATATATATATATATATATATATATATATATATATATAACATGTGTACTGTATTTACTATATATACTATATAGTATGGTAACTAGTTTACATTATTACATGCCATAATGAGGCACATTCACATATATTAACTGTCTCTTAAATGTTTTGTAGTCAGGGACCACTTTAATCCTTGTGCGTCAATTAAAAAAAATACACACAGGTCCATAGATGATTTCCATGGCAATATTAATATTATATATTAATATTTTTTTATTTCACTGACAGAATTTTTTTTTTTACCAGCACCAGTTCTGATTATAATGAACAAAATTCATTTTCAGAATTGTAACCCTTTAAATGTTCATATAGTTACCATTTAAATTATGTCTTTGTACAGTATGTACAGTACTACCGCACAGTGTCTTGCAAATAATTCAACCCCCATAAAAGTCATATGATTCATCTGGATTGCAATGACACTTACACAGATTGTTCCAGACTGTATTTTTTTTTGTTGTTGTTGTTGTTTTTTTTGTAAACCAATATGCTCTGAAAAAAACATTTACAAAATTTATTATTTGTCAAAACCCCTGAAAAATGCTGCTTGTATAAGTATCCAAACCCTTAAGACTAGCACTTGATAGAACCATCTTTTGCTGAAATAACAGCTTTAAGTCTGTTGGGTTAACTTCTTACCAGTGTTGCATACTGCTTGGGAATATTCTCACCCATTCTTCCTGGTAGATTTGCTCCAAGTTCGTTCCGTTGGTTGGATGTTGTTTGTTGGCTGTAAACAGTGCCACCCATTCTCAATGGGAGTTAGATATGGACTTTGACTTAGCCACTGTAGAACATTCAGCTTCGATGACAGTTTGTGTGTTACCAACTGTGGTGAATTATCTTCAGAAAATCTTCTAGTGAAGACCAATTATTAATCAGCTGTGCTTCATAAAGACACTATTTATCATCTGGAGCTTCTAGAACCTGGGGGGTTGAATACTTATACAAATGCTTTAGTTTTCTATTATTTTCTTTGAAATACTTGCTAACCAATAATTCATTTTGACATTGAAAACTGACTGTAAGAGAACATGAGTGTGCAATAAAAAATAGTGACAGGAAGAATATGTGTATTTATAATTTGTTATTCAGACAAATCTAAAACAATTCCAGGGGGTGAATACTTTTGCAAGCCACTGTATTTCCTTACTTAGGAAATGATATAGATAATAAACCAGAGACATTGGTCACCACTAATGGTGGAACAATATGATATAATGTGATTTTTTTTAAGGTATCTTTATTTACATACAACTTTATATTTTCAAATGAAAATGTAATGTTTTAGTGCAAGTACTGAATTATTCTGATTCTGATTTTAACAGACATGCTCAGCAGATCTCTTTCATTAGTTAATCAACATAGAAATAGGCCTACTTGAAGGGATAAATTTATAGATTTAAAATTCATATCTGCTGTTTATATATTTATGTACAATAAGTAGACGTGCTCTCTGGATGGGACAGGATGCCGTTATTCTCTCCCCTCACAATGTGAGCTCATGCATGCGGAAGAGGTGCATATAGTATAAGGAAGTCACCACTTTCCTCTCAGTGTTACATTCATGCAGCAGCTGGAAAAGATGCGGTGTGAAAGGCTTCATGTGTCTCAGAGGAATCACGTGATAGAATTCATCCTCAGTAATTGGTCGTATGACAGGGTACTATTAGCTGTAGGGAATTGGCAAATGACCAAAATGGGAGAACAATAAGGTCAAATGTAGTATATTTTATGGGATGTAGCTCATCTCTATAAATAACATAACAAAAGTGTTTAACTAGGATTTAGGAGGTGAGAATCCCTAGCTTTCATGAACATTAACAATGGTGCAACATTACATTTCAGAGTATATTGTTTTAAGTTTTGTCATAAATATGATCTGTCAAATTCTTTTCTGGCAAAGAAGTGATACTAGCAAAATTAGCACATTTTTAATTCTGTGTTGTAATTCACTTGAATTCAAATGCATACTGTATATTTACAGCAGTCCGCAACTGCTTTGACTAAAGGAAGACACATTACAATTTAAAATAAAACAATTCCTCTATATAAATAAGTGTGAAAACCTATTACCTTGTTAAAAAAAAATGATCACCATAAAGCAAAGGTGCCAGAAGCACTGTTCGCCTGTGTGCCCCCTGTCTAACATAACTACTCCGGATTTCCAATACAAAATGTTAATTCTTCTTAATCCAGACCTGAACACTACCCATGGGATCATTTCAGATATGCAGCTCAGCATACCAGCATCCAGTCCCGAAATCTTAAAGAGTGCAGCTGGTTATGCTTTCACTGGAAGAAAACACATAAAAAAAAAGTTAAAAAATAAATAAATAAATATTTATTTATTTGATCTCATTGTTAGATTAATGTTCATGATCAAGATTAATGTTCATAATTTATTTGGGCATAGAGTAGCTTTAGTTCAGCACTGAAACATTTTCAGCACTAGTTTAAAGCATAATGTTACAAATGTTGTGAATGGTTACCACTCACATTATACAATATATTCTAATTATTATTTGAAATTGTATCTCAATTTTAAATCTGTGTCAGAATGCAATGTGTTGTAAAAGTAGTTCTGTAAGTTCTGTTATTTTATTATTTTCATAATCGCAGAAATTCCTCAGTACTCTCAAGTACTCTTGTTGTAATTATTGTTAATTTATTACAGCTTAAATCCTAAGTGACTGGTCAGTTGAATAATTGTATGCCACTCACACTGTCCTAATGTTAGAGCTAATGTCAGCTTCAGACTTATTGTCATTTTCTACAAAATTGAGAAAACCATTACATACAGCACATTTGCCTCAAACTCTGGGGCTTGGGGCTCGAATCCCACCTCCACCCTTTGTGTGCAAAGTTTGCATATTCTATTGTGGAGTTTTCCTCCACATACCCTGGTTTCCTCCTCCAGTTTAAAGACATGTGTTGTAGTTTGATTTACATTTCGAGATTGTCTGTAGCGTGTGAATGTGCCCAGCAATGGGTGAGCACCCCATCCATAGTGTTCCCCGCCTTGTGCCCTGGGTTTCCCTGGGATATGCTCCAAGCTCCCTGCGACGCTGTGTAAGATAAGCGGTATGGAAAATGAATGCATGGATGCATGGAGGTTGTTCTCCCCGTGCTGCGGGGGTTTCCTCCAGGTACTCCGGTTTCCTCCCCCAGTCAAAAGACATGCATGGTAGGTTGATTGGCAGCTTGGTAAATTGTCCGTAGTGTATGAATGGGTGTGTGAGTGTGTATGTGATTGTGCCCTATGATGGACTGGCACCCTGTCCAGGGTGTACCCTGCCTTGTGCCCGATGCTTCCTGGGATAGGCTCCAGGTTCCACGCGACCCTGAAGCAGGAATAAGCGGTTGAAGATGGATGGATGGATGGATGCATGGAGGTTTGGATTCTGTGAGTGGAAAGCTAGGGAGTAATAAAGTCCTAATAAATAAATAAGTAACATTTTAAAAAGCCCCAGGTTGCAAATGGCTTGAAAACCCTGGAGACATGAAAATACCACCATGTGTCATTAGGGGGCGCTCCAAACCCAGAAAACATGACATACGTTTGAGAGAAGTGTTTCCTGCAAACGATTTTTTTTTATTGTGAAAATGCAAAGAAAATGCTGTTATATAAAGAACATGGCACTGAATGGGATAAAGAGTGTAAAATATTAAACCGCGTTTTAAAACAGGCAATTTGTAAAACAAGTGCTGACTGACTCCGCCATGTTTGTTGGGGCAAAACCTGATCTTATGCACCGTGGACTACATTCGCATACGAGTTTGTTTAAATGAACTGACTTACATTTGTTTCTAGTAAATAATTGTGAAATTTCATCAAAATTGCTTAACACTTCTAGCAGTTTGCTAAGACATATAAGCTAAAATACGGGTACTGCAGCAGGAGTCGGTGAGGGCGGAAGTGCGCTTCCGGCGCTGTGTGTATTTCCGTGTGAAGGTGCAAGAGAAATGCGTGACGTTGGTATGCACACAGGCAACGAAAAAACCTGCAGCACAAATGGCCCGGACCCGTCACCGGTAGCAGAGATCTCACTGAAGAGGTGAGGGACACTCTTTCACCAGGTTATGATGAGAAATCATGTGATTTGACTTTGTGAATGTTGATGGTTTATCATATTTACCTGCGCATTGAGGTGTTTATAGTATTGGACCAAACAGCTGTTGTTAGCAACCAGGATCTGATCGGATTATTGTGACAGATCATGTGTGTGGTTCCGTATGTTGTGAAATAACGAAAGACCTCACGATCCGTGTTGACAATGACGGGTTATTATTATAAGTTATTTATTTATTTATTTATTTATTTATTACTAGGCTACATTTTGCTCTGTTACTTTCCATGATCACCTGCATACGAAGGTTTTATTTATACGAGGTCAACCATTTTAAACACACTTTAGAATTTGTTATACTTTTAATATAATAATAATAATAATAATAGATCAAATGTAAAAAATAATAATGATAATCTGTTTAATGTAAAAACATGATTCACTATTTCACTCTGTCAGTGTCTTTTAACACATCCTTACTTAATCAGCACATAATTTACCCCTTAACCTGATCAGTGATTATGATTGTGTTTATTCTGCAGAGGAGAGTGGTCTGCAGATCACTCAGTTCTCAAAGAGAGCAGGATGTAGACGTTCTAACCCATTCTGGTACGGATGGAAAGGGATTGGGATGTACAGTATGCCGAGACGGATCTCTTCTCCGCTTTTGCATTACGCCGTTAGCTTTAACCCGCTGCTGTATTCAGCTTTACATCGAAACTGTCTTAGCCAGTTTTTCTGTACACACTGTTTCCCCTGAAGCACACCGTCTGATTATCGGATGTCAGGTTTCAGAAAACCTGCATTTACATACGCATACACCTGTAGTTAAATGTCTTCTGCATGGATAGATTAGCTGTATGCATGCATCTTAGACTGTGTGGCCAGTCAACATTTAGATATTACGCAGTAAAATCTGGTCTTGCCTGTGAATGCAGTAGGTGTAAAAGACACTGATGTTGTCTGTTCTTGTCAAGTGGACAGCATATCTGCTGTTTCATGCTTCAGATGTTTGGTATTTTAATCTCTCAGATAGTCTGTGTGTACATTATTACTCTTCGAGGTGGATCACTGTTCAGAAACATGAGAAACTACTGGGAAAGTGTGTGCCATAAGGGAAACCCTTTTGAGGTGTTGCAGTACCTCGGTGGGGGGTCACGGTGGGTCCAGAGCGCATCACAGCCTATTCTCATAAGGTGGGACTGCAACCAGTCCGTCACAGGGCACTATGCATACACCCTCGTTCACACCTGGGACAATTTAGCTTAGTATTTTCTAATAGATCCTGGAGTACATTTACACTACATGGGCAAAAGTATGTGGACACCTCACCATCAAATCCATAATGTGGGTTCTTCCCCAAACTGTTGCCACAAAGTTGGGAAGCATACAATTGTACAGAATGTCTTTGTATGCTGTAAGATTTCAATTCACTGGAACTAAGAGGTCAAAACCTGTTCCAGTATGACAGTGCCCCTGTGCACAAGGTCCATGAAGACTTAGTTTCCAAGTTCGGAGGAGAGAAACTTGAGTGTCCTGCACAGTTCCACTGAACACCTTTGGGATGAACTGTAAGGTTGAATGCACCCTGGGCCTCCACACATGACATCAATGCCTGACCTCACTAATGCTCTTGTAGCTGAATGAGCAAATCCCCACAGCCATGCTCCAAAATCTAATGGAAAGCCTTCCCAGAAGTGTGGAGGTTTTTATAACAGCAAAAGGACTAAATCTGGAATGGGATGTTCAAAAAACAAGTATAGTTACGATGGTCCAGTGTCCAGAAATGTATAGAGTATGTGAACACGAGTAGAACATGCAGAACTCCTCAGAGTCAGTAACACGGGCTCAGGAATGAAATGAGGACCCAGGAGCAGTGAGCAGGCTACATTACCTGCTGTGCCACCGTGAGTCCATCTCGAATCCAGTTCCCTTTTTAAAGAATAGATTCAAACCTTTTTGTAGCATTGGCAGCACTTTTCTTAGTTTATTATACATTTTTTATATATTATTTTGTGTAAATATTTACAAGTTTGTATACAGCTTGTTCTGTATGATCTTGGCTTTGTCCAAACAGTCACATAAAATACATGCACTTTCTTTTGGTAATAAGAGACACTCTTGAGTTGATTGATTTGAAATGTTATACACAGTTACACACAAACCATTTGTGTGTGTAATTAATCTCTTATATTTCTTTGCCCTGTCTGTTTATTAAGTAAGGAATAACATACAATGAACCATGCCATTACAGGAAAATAATCCAGGCTGGATGATGGGATACCATTACTACTCAAAAGTGGATTATGTTCCTATAACAACTAAGCACAAAGTGTTTTATTCCTCTTATACCACAGCAGTTTTCCACTGATTACAATGATACATTTTTCAATTTAATAATGATCAAGTACAATTTTTTTAACCACTTATAGTTGCGTTTAATGCTATGGATTGTCCTTGAAACAAGTTCGTTCCGGTTATTACTTGTGTTATAGCAGCAGATAGTTGTTCCTTCACCATATTACTGTATTAGAACGAGTGCATTAGTATGAACCTATAATTTATATTACAGCTTGATCTATGCTCAATGTTGCTGTTGTTGAAAATGAATCAGTGCTCTTCTTATTTGAGAGCTCATCTGTGCTGTGGTGTAATATGATGTTTATCAAATTTTAGGACTGTGAATTTTGTAAGTTGCCTCAACAAGACATGAAGTGCGTTTTATTACATTTTTCCTATATTGCGTGGGTGAAGGAATAAAGATGAGATTCTAATGTAATGACCGCCACATCCTGCAGAGTAGGAAGCGAATGAATGGTTTCAGAAGTTGTTTCTTCATTTGTTCTTCACGTATTTGCAAATGTCCAATTTTCTGTTCCGTGCTGTTTTACTTGCAAACGTAGATTTGTGGCGTACTTGTTCATAGCAGCACTCTGATGTGAGTTTGTTTGAAAAGTTTCTCTTACTGTGTTTTAAAACTTGTGCAATTTTCAAGCAAGGTGCAAGAGAAATTCCTGAAGCAACACTTCGATCTCTCGAAGCAACACTGTGTATGCTGGGCAAACAAACTTCACTTGGTTATCATTTAACTAACCTGGTCTTCATTAGACATAGCAGCTGTTTTTTGTATATCTAGATCCCAGCATTAACATTTATCACAGCACAGGCGTGTAATTCACTATATCCTTATGAACACAACTTTATAATTGCTTGTTTTTCCTAAATATGATTGTTTCAGATATTTGTGAAAGCTCCCAGTGTAGGACTGCAATGCTGCTGTGGTCCCTCAAGGTGCTGGTGTGGATGCCTTTTCACTTCTTACCCTGTTCCTCCCACCATCCTCCGTTTTCTGTCTTCCACTTGGAGAAAGGTACCTCCAGCCTTTCTGTATTTTATAATAACTACTATTGTTGCACATAACCTCCCATTTTTCTATTTTTAATGGCCATATTGTGTCATATCTTTATCCTGTGAAATTGATTTACTCCTATATCTCGATCCTTGGTCTTAGTGTCAAAATGCTGCGTGCAATAGAAAGAACACAGATCGGTGGTTTGCCACACTGGATTAGATCATGTCAGCTCTTTCTCATGGTCCTGAGCTGTTTGTTCTGCCTCTGCCCTCCTGCTGGTAAGCTGCATTCACTTATGTAGATTTTATTTGCAGATGATCACATGTATGTGGTGTTAACAAGGTTCATGCAGCCTTAATGTGGCACGTTTATATAAAGTCTGTTATGAATGTCATACCATATGTTTGTTTGTTTTGTTTTTTTACACACTTATATAGCGCTTTTATCCAAAGTGCTTTACACTGTGTCTCATTCACTCACACACACACACACACGGTGCTAACTTGCCATCGGGAGCAACTTTGGGTTCAGTGTCTTGCCCAAGGACACTTCGGCATGTGTAGTCATGTGGGCCGGGAATTGAACCGCCAACCCTATGATTAGTGGACAACCCACTCTACCACCTGAACCACAGCCGCTGCTAGGTTTTTAAACCTAGCTTTAAATGGACATCCTAGCCTCCTTTTCTGTGGTGCCCAACAGTGACTGGCCACTTTTTTCCGTGACATATTTGTTGTCTAGAAAGTAAATTTGGCATTCATTTTGTTTTTCAAAAAAAATTCTCTAATGAATACTTTGAAGCATTGAATCAAACCAATCAGCTACAAGATGAATCATGATCTTATAACAGTTATTTTGAAGCACAAAAATTTAAAAATGCATGAAAAAAGATATAGTACATATTGTCTTTTTTAAGAGAATCAACTACTGATGCCATATACATTTATATTGTATTTTTGTGCAGTCAACATTGTACAGTGCTGTGAAAAGGTATTTCTTCTGTTTTTGTGTGGATCTCGTACTAAATAGTTTTTGATCCTCAAATGAATACAACATAAAAAAGGCCACCTGAGTAAACACAGAATACAGTTTTTTTTATTTTTAAATATTTTATTAGCAAAAAAAAGTTATCCAACAACTATCACCCATGTGAAAATCTAATTGCCCTCTTAAACTTAGAACCTGGTTTTGCCACCTTTTGCAGCAATGACTGCAACCAAATGCTTCCAATAACTGTAGATCAGTATTTTACTTACAGTACTTCTAGGATTTACTCCTATGCTTTGGCTCATTGACTACGTTTACATGGACAGAAGTAATCTAATTATTGACCTGAGTAAGATAATTATGTGATTAAGGTGTTTACATGAGTCGCTTTTAGAATTCTCCTTTCATATACCCGTTTTACATGTTATAGAACATAATTATATTAATGGCACGTCATTACGTCACCGCGTCATGCCGTCCCGCCAGAATTTCACGTATCAACATACAGTTGGTCTTTGTTATGGTACCGTATACAGTTTTGGGTGTTTTTATTAAAAAATAAATTACGGACGCTTTTTAATTATTTGTCATGCTGTACGTGCTATTAGACAACTTCTTGAAGCCGTGGGCTGCGTCCCAAACCGCGTACTTACTGTCTATATAGTAGCCGAGATACATGTATTTTTTCCCCACTATAGGCCTATAGTAGGCAAGTATGCAGTTTGGGACGCAGCCGTGCCCTCTTGTTCGCCATAAAATGTTGAGCACTGCCCTGTGTGATCGTGTGCTGTCGCAAAATGCGGTGGAAACTCTCACACAATGTTAATAATGTGATTAAGGTGTTTACATGCCTGTAATACACGTCGATAATGTGACTAAGATAGGAGTACTCCACATGTCTTAATTCGATTAGTATTTACTTCGAGTATGACCTTAATCAGATTAAGGTAATTAAAAATTGCTGTTTACATGGTAGTATTGTCTTAATCGGGTTAATAGTGGATTATTGTGGTCCATGTAAACACACTGACTGTCTTGCTGCATAATACAGTTGCGCTTGAGTTTTTTGCGAACCAGGCATTCTCCTTTAGGGTTTTCTGGTAGAGAGCAGAATTCATGTTTCCCTCAATTACTTCAAGTTACCCAAACTCTGAAGCAGCAAAGCATCCCCACACCATCACACTTCCACCACCATGCTTGACCGTAGGTATGATCTCTTTGTGGAAAGCTGTATTTGGTTTACGCCAGATGTAACAGGAGCCCTGTCTTCCAAACAGTTCCACTTTTGATTTAATTGACCATCTTTCAAAGAACATTCTCTCAAGGTTTGAGGATCATCAAGATGTGTTTTGGCAAAATTCAGATGAGCCTTAATTTCTTCTGGGTTAGCAGTGGTTTTCATATCACCACTCTTTCATGGATGCCATTTTTGCCATTTTTGAGTCTTTCTGATAGTGAAGTCATGAACAGTGATCTTTATTGATGCAAGAGAGACCTGTAGTTCCTTTGATGTTGTCCTTGGGTCTTTTGTGACTTGCTGGATGAGTTGTTGCTGACTCTTGGAGGAAATTTGGAAGGTCTGCCACTTCTGACAAGGTTCACTATTATGCTGAGTTTTTCCATTTGGAGATAACGGCTCTCACTGTGATTGTTTGGACTCACAAAGCCTTTGAAATAGCTTTGTAACTCTTCCCAGACTGATGTATTTCAACCACCTTCTTCCTCATCATTTCTGGAATGTCTTTAAACTTTGGCATAGTGTGTACCCAGTTGGTATTGGACTTTTTTGCTTCAATAAGTAACATTATCATTTAAAAACTGTTTTGTGTTTATTCAGGTTGCCTTTGTTTTATCTTAGATTTTGTTTTAATTTCTGAAATAATTTATTATGCGATATACACAAAAACAGAAGAAATCATTTTTCACAACCCTGTATATTGTATATTCTAATTTTGTTGTTCTGCATGTTCAGTTTTTTTTGTAAGACATGTAATAGTGCTGTGATTTTACTTGGTATTCCTTCATACATAAAGTTGGCTGAATGGTTGACTTAAATGAATAAACCAAGCCGAAGTAATTTTATTTGTGTTTTATGTAGAATGGGGACACTAAAGCTGCTCAGTCTCCTGAGGAGAATTAAGTTTCTAGTGTAACTGTTTGACTGGTGGTTATCAGAGAGTGTGGATTATGCTTACTTGCTCATGTATATTCACATTAACAAACACCAGTTGGTTAACTTCAGAGCATCTGCTAGTCAGCAAGAACTCCCCACAACCCTATTAAACAGTTTAAATTAAATTAAACAAATTATTGGGACAGAGCAGACCAATAATTACAGAGGGACAGATTATAATCTGTCCCTCTGTCCACAATAATCTGGCTGAGCTGAAGTGATATCCCCACTTGCATCACTGTTCACGTTAATACTATACACACTGAGAGAAAGAAGGAGAGAGACAATATGTGCTGTGGTTCCATCAGAGATGTCACTCAGTGGGGATCACTTTAAAGTTTGTGGCAATTATAGTAAATCACCATTAGAGGTGATTTAAAAAAAAAAAATCTAATCAGACTAACCAGTGCCTTATTGACGAGTGCATATCGTAGGTCACCTCAGAAAAGCTTCAGTTCAGCTCCGTCTGAACTGGTTTATTGCAAGTAATTACATTTTCTTATTTAGTATTATATTGTTGCTGACTTTAGATGTGCTTGAATGGTTGTTACAGTCACATTGACTGATGGTACTCGGGCTGTGGAGTTCGATGCAGGGAGGACAATAGTAGCTTTGTACATGAGAAGGAAGCTTTCGCACGGAGGGGGAATTGAAAAACAGACTTGCAGTGTGTCCCATCTCTAAATAAAATCCCCAGGGCCTTCATCTGCCATCAGTGTGTCTGTAATAGCTATCCCATAATATGCTGCATGCAGATTGTTTTGGTACTGTGTTGTGTGTATGTAAGCAGGTTGTTTTGGAGGCAGAGGAATAAAGAAGTTGGGAACATGCTGCAGAGTCACATCCTGTCTTTTTGGGAAGGAAACTAGTTACTAATTGTAGCTAAGTGAACAAAACTAAGCTGTAAGTGCTCTGTAATAAAGGATACAAGCAGCTCCTGTTATGAAATGGAAAATTCTCATTTCCCCCTTCCTGGCCTTCAGTGTTTACAGTGTCGTACTATGTCTCAGTCCATTGGTTTCTCTATTGTCCGAGCCTTTTTTATTTATGTATTTATTTATTTTTATATACATATTCTGTTAAGACAGTAATGTTAAGTAATTAATTTTTGTTATAAAATTCAATGTTGCTTGACTATATGGATGCATACAATGCATTTCAGGTTAGATCACTCTTGTGAAAACTGAACCAAAAGTTCTAACACTTAGAAGTTTTGGGATTCTGTTCTGTGGAGCGATGAAACAAAACTGTAACTTTTTGGCAGAATGGATCCCTGGTATTTCTAGAGGAAGATAAATGAAGAAAGAGCACTCTGTCCACAGTCAAGCATGGTGGTGGCTCGGTGATGCTCTGGGTCTGCTTTGCATCCTCTGGCACTGGAAACCTACAGTGTGTGGAAGGCAAGATGGATTGAAGTATAAGGAAATCCTAGGAGAAAATGTTATGCCATCTGTGAGGAAGCTGAAGCTTGGGTGTCATTGGCCTTCCCACAGGACAATGATCCCAAGCATACCTCTAATTCCACCAAGGCGTGTTTGCAGAAGAAGTCCTGGAAGATTCTACAGGGCCATCACAGTCACCTGATTTGAACCCCATTGAAAATTTCTGGTGAGATTTGAAGAAGGCGGTTGCAGTATGCAAACCCAAGAATATTAGTGAACTGGAGGCCATTGCTCATGAGGAATGGGCTAAGATTCTCCGTTGCAGCAGGTCATAACAGCAAAAGGGTTCACTACTAAGTACTAAAGATGCTTCCAGTGAAAGGGTTAAATAAATTTGAAACTGGAAAAATCATTATTTAAAAAGTTGCATTTTCAGTTGAATTTGGGAAAGCCACTTGAAAAATTCATCGTTTAACTATTTCAGTTGCTTTTATTTGATTTCTTCATTGCAAACAGTTGAAAGTCTGTTTATTTGACAATAAATCTGATTTGCAATGGGGGTTGAATAATTTTCATTGCAACTCTATATGTATGTATAAAACGTTGGTGGCCAAGGACATCTGGAAGCCAGAGGTTTCCTTAATTGAATAACCTTTTTGTGTGTGTGTGTGTGTGTGTGTGTGTGTGTCTTATTTTGTTTGTGTACTCTTTCATCTCCTGATCTTCCTCATGATGCAGGCTGACTAAGCTCATATTTATACCCCAGAGAAACAGGAAATTGGAGGTGAACTTAAAGGCTTTTTCTGTAGCCATAGAAATAACACATTTACACAGGATACAGAATGTTAATTTTTTTTTAAATGTCTGTTTTTGATAAACCTAGTTTAGTTGAGGGATACAATGGAGGGAAGAATGTCTTCAGGCCTGGTAGCCAGTACATTAGCCTGCAAGATTGTAACGTCACATTGTAATAATGAAGTTGGCCTAGAATAATAATGAAGCAAACTAAATGCTCTTTTTTGCCCAGTGGGGAGATAAGCCTAACTTAATGTTGGTTGAAGAGCCTGTTTTTGAAGAAAAATAAAACTAGGTTCTTTGTAACTGGCATGTCTTGAAATCTAAAGCCATTTTCAGGCTCTAGATGAAATTCTTCATTATATCACAGTTGTGAACAAAAACAGCTTAATATCACTTCTGTAGGCCTCTGAATGTGTTTTGATCTGTTAAACATAAAACTGACATTCTGCCTGGCCCAAGTCCCACCAGGTTGACAGACCATGGTAGTAGATTTGTGATGCCAGGCTGTTTATGATGGGCGCACAGTGGCTTAGTGGTTAACACGTTCACCTCACACCTCGTGAATGATTCCCACCACAGCCCTTTGTGTGCTGAGTTTGCAAGGTTGCATGCTGTCGGGGTTTCCTCTGGGTACTCCGGTTTCCTACTCCAGTCAAGACATGCATGGTAGGCTGATTGGCATGTCTTAAGTGTCTGTAATGTGTATGTGATTGTGTCCTGCGATGGATTGGCACCCTGTTCAGGGTGTACCCCTCCTTGTTCCCAATGCTCCCTGGGTTCGGCTCCAGGTTCCCCGAGACTGATAACCGGTACAGAAAATGGATGGATAGCTGTTATGATGCATGATATCATGGATTCCATCAAATCCACACAAAAAGACTATCCCAGTCTCCTAACCTAAACCTCATTAAATACCCAAGTTTGAGCTGAAGAGGAGAGTATACAAGCCAGCACTGAGGAGTTTGGGGAGTTGAGAATCAGCTGCATATGTATATTAGATAGTAGATAGTATTAGAAGTGATCTAGTGTGAACAGGTTTCAGATCTGTTTTTTTTTTTTTTAATGAATAATCTCACAGAAAGGATTACATTTTTCTTTTTCACTGTAAGTTTATGCAGATAAGCAGCAGAAACCATTTTAAGAAATGCTTAAGGAACATCAGCAACCATGATATGGACTTTTTGCTCACACTGTATGTATCAATGGTGCCAATAATTCCACCATTGTTTACAATTGATACAAGTTTTTTTCTGCTTCTCTCTCCCTCTTGCAGGGGTGGTAGCGAGTATGTGCAGGGTGTCAGGTGGTGTGTTGGGGATCCCCTGCAGCAGTGTGATTGGGCTAGGCTGGCAGCCACTGGCTGTGGATGAAGGTGGCACTCAGTGTTGGGAATCGTGCTGCCTGGAGCCCTCGTGCAGCGCAGTGTGGAGCCTCGGAGGCTACTGTGTCCTGCTGAAGTGCGCTCGGCCCAACGGCTGTGAAATCTCTGCGCTGCCACTGACTCACATCAATTCTTTGGGCATCTTGCAGCTGCTTGACAAGAGCAAGTCAAAGAAAGCAAGAATCCCACGGCAGGCATGGGTTGCTGACAGTGGAGGGCCTGGGCAAAAATCCAGCAATCACGTATGTGCTGTTTTATATATTTTTATTTTAGAATGTACATTGAAAAAGTCTCTTATTTTATGCTTGAATTCTATATTTAACACAATACAGAATATGGTTGTTAGGACTTTCACAAGTTATGGGTTTAAGTTCTTTGGCTTTAACCTAGGATGAATTGGGACCTGAGCCCTTCAGTACAACACCAACAAGTGCAGTCGGTGGGATTGCATTCTCTGAGTCAGCCAACAAAGCGATGAATGAGCCTGTCAACGGCAGCGGAGAGGAGGCAGCTTCATCATCATGGCAGAATTCAACATTGCCAGAAGACAATATGGATCATTCATCTTCCAATAGCAGTTCTGGGTCACCTCATTCTTCCACCCCAGCAGGAACTCCACCTGGTATGAGACACATTGTTACATTGAGTTTAATTTGTTGTTAGTGCAGCCAAAAAATCGACAAGAATTTGTACTGGGACTATACTGTGTCAGTATTTATTGTGATGCATCTGTCTTAGTAATAAATGAATATGATATAATATCAAATAATTGGTCCATTTTGTCAAAATTATTTGACTTTCTTTTATTTAATATCTTTTAGACAGAGGTTTGAGGCCATAGCTATACAGGCCAAGCATATTTAGTAAAGGAAATAGAAACTAACTCCAGGTGGCACCATCTGCTATGTAGAAGGGAAAAGGGCCTTACATTTTGTAAAACTTTAAGGGTTTAGTCTGCAGGAGGAAACTTCCATGGGCATTTTTGATCCACTGGGTATGGGTTTAAATTCTGCCCACTGAGATTGTATTCAGAAGCAGGATGTGTCCAAATCAGAGGTTTGCAAAGGTTTGTCCAAATGCTGTCTTCTGGGTACCTTAATCTGGCCAATTTTTAAAGATGTCAAAACATATCCTGCTATCATATATACCCGTGGACCACTCCTGGTGATAACATTGGCTGGTCTATTTTCCTAGGAGGGGGTGCAACAGCCACATTGAATAAGATCAGAGGGTTAACTTGCATGCTTTTGTGTTTAGCTTATGATACTGAGGAAGTATTAACTTTGATTAACAACCAACTTACAATATTTAGTGAAGTCGTTATCCAGAACTGTCAGATTCTAGATATTCTCACTGCTGAGCATGGTGGGGTCTGCAAAATCTTGAATCACTCTTGCTGCTTCTACATTCCTAATAACTACACTAGCATTACCAATCTCATACACCATATGCGCGAGTCCATAGCTACTCCTCCTTAAGCAGATGATTCATGGTTTTCCTGGTTCTCTACGTTCTGGGGAGGATGGGGTTATTGGATCATACACACTGTGTTACCAGTTGTCGTGTTCATGCTATTAGTTTTTATTTTTGCTCCATGTGTATATTCTCGAGTGTATTCCTCTTAACGCACAGGGCCCCTTTTAGTAATTATGCTTATATTGCTATTCCTTTGGGATGGAAGGACTAAGTCTGTGGAGGCTTTAAGCAGCCTTTCACCATGGCACGCTCTTACTTTAGATCAGGAGTTTATCCGAGTTCTCTCTCTCTCTCTCTCTCGAGAACACCGTAACCTTTTTCTTGTCTCCATATCACTGTAATATGGCTCTCTTTCTTAGTTTCTCTTATCTTGCAATAACATGCTACTTCTGTATTCACGGCCCTGCTGTATTTTACCTTGACTGATGAGCACACTGTTGCTGAAGCACATGACTGTCTGATGATTTGGGTCTAACCAATAAGAATTTATTATATGTCTGATATACAATATCTGAATATTGTCAAAAGTTTGGAGATACTTGACTGAAATGTTTCTCATGATCTTAAAAACCTTTTGATTGTATTGTAGACACAAATATAATTTAAGCAACATATTCATTTCTTTCATTAGAAAACTAACATTTTATTTACAAGAAAATCTTTTTTAAACTGATGACAAGGAGCAAAATATTCCGAAAAGCAGCGATAAGTGTACAGCATAGATGGGAACTCCTTTTAATACTGTTTAAAAAGCATCTCAGGGGGATTCCTCAAGTAATCGTTTGAGAAAATGCCTATACATTTCTTGAAATTCTAGGTGAAAAGGGCGTCTACTTTGAAGATGCTAAACTGAATTTCAACCTGATAACGTGTTAAATATGAAGTTATTTTTATTTGTTTTGGATTGATTTTTTTATCACATCATAATTCCCATAGTTCCATTTGTGTTACACCAGAGTTGTGATGACTTTATTATTATTATAAAGTGTGTGTGTTTGGGGCAGGATCAATAAAGATTGAGTGTGTCTAAACCTTTAACCGGTAGTGTCTATATATACTCGTCTTTTTGAATAAACTGACAGACTTTGCTATCTGACCTTGTGTGTGTGTGTTATGGCAACTCACCCAAGCACTTGAAACAAGATATAGCTGTGGCAGTGTGATGTCACCTTTTATTCTCATCCTCATCAATTTCATATTTTAGATTTTCTACATCATCAAAAGATTTTCTAGCAATCCTGTAGTTTGTGGATGAATAAGTTTTATATTATTCATTTCTTACAGAAAAGGCTGGTGTTTTCACAGAATATTTGTTCTATTTTCTGCAATGATACTTTATTCTGTCACCATTTAAAGGACCTTCCAGGTTTAGTAACCATTAACATGGGTAGGTAAACTAGCAATGTGGTACTGTATGCTGCTTTCAAAAGCCCATCCGAACCTGAAAGCCTGTTTCCTTACAGGAACCTTCATAGCTATCAAATCTCTGCTTTTTAAGAAAACTGACTTATGAGACAGCGTCACACCAAAATGACATTACATAAGCGCCAACAAAAATACAGTAGTAAAATGTCACTCTCAGTTGACTCCGGTTTCAGACAAATCAAAGATTGTATAATTTTACACTGCATTTCACTTGTTTTCTTAATCTATAGATATCGTAATTTGTTTCCACAGCAGTGAAGGAGCTGGTGGTATCTGCTGGCAACAATGTGGAGGTCACTCTTCCACGCAGTGAAGTGGAGTTGAACGCTTTTGTAGTGCCAGAACCCCCTCCAGGTAACTTACTGCAATTGAATCACTTGTGTACTCCACTGTAATGATGGTGCCTTTATTAAATAGTAGAATGACGTGGGGTGTTTTTTTTTCTACATTTAGGGACTAACTATGGGTTTGATTGGTGTTTGAGGACGCACCCTAAAGACTACAGTGGAGAAATGGAAGGGAAACATAGTGGCACACTCAAACTGAGCAAGGTTAAAAATGATTAGTTCTTCATTCATTCAGACAAATATTCCAATACAAAGAAATCAAAGCAGAGATTTTTATTTACTTATTTATTTATATATTTCTCCTCAGCTGACTGTGGGTCTGTATGAGTTTGAGGTGATCGTGGATGGTGATGGTGCACATGGTGAAGGCTATGTCAATGTTACAGTTAAACCAGGTGACTGTTTTTACTATTTGTTCTGTTGCCAAATACGACTCGCTCACATAGCGAAAAAACAGTTACTTGTGTGATCAGTAAGACACCAGGCCAATTTGCATCAGCAATGTTTCTGAAGCATTTTTAGTTTGTAGGAAGCGTAGCTCATTGAAAAAGAATTTTAATTATGGTCTAAATTCATGTTGGATGCTTTGAAAGTCTTGTCTTGAAAAATGTAGTTGCTATGGTTACATTGACTTTATTGTATATTCCCCCTGAGCCCATTAGAATAAAAAGGAAAACGACCTGAAGAGCGTCTTCTCAGAAAAGTGTTGGTTATAATGATATCTACAACCGCTATGAATTGATTGTCATTGCAGAAAAGGAAATACTCTCTAGATGAGAGTGTGACATTTTATTATAACACCACCATGAGAAACTGACACTGTGACTAGGGCTTAAGTGATTATTTTAAGATATCAGTTTCTTCAGTAAGCTATTATATAAAATATTTTTTATTAGGCTTCACTTTCACTTGTCACATAAGGTGATTTGTATGTTTTCTAACGTCTTTCCACAGAGCCAAGAGTGAATAAGCCACCTGTTGCTGTAGTTTCACCAAAGTACCAGGAGATCTCCTTACCAACGAGCTCCACTGTGATTGATGGCAGTCGTGAGTATCAGTTTTTGCTCTTGTGGAAACAACACTGTTTAAATAGCCTTTTATTAATACTTAGAAATGATTATTAATACATTAAGAAAAACAATAGAAATAGAACTGAATGTGATAAAAAGAAAAAGATTTGTAATCCAAATCTTGGGTTGTGGCCAGTGATCGGTTACTTTATGAATACATTGGAGATTTGGGCTTCAACTGAACAGGCAACACTGTAATTGGTGGTAATGCTACTTAGAAATATAAATATAGTCCCACTTGGTTCTTATGATTGATTTCCTGTACTGTGGTGTCTTGCATGTAGAAAAATTGTGTAATAAACATTTGTAA
The DNA here is from genome assembly GCA_012411365.1 of Ameiurus melas. Taxonomy (NCBI): domain Eukaryota; kingdom Metazoa; phylum Chordata; class Actinopteri; order Siluriformes; family Ictaluridae; genus Ameiurus; species Ameiurus melas. Next base: position 17,052,299 of record CM022774.1, read on the forward strand.
TGTAGATACCTTACATTTAGCTGGCATTTCTCGACCATGTATTTCTGTATGGCATTTTCAAGTCAGACATGTGAACCACAAGTCTGTCACTGACCGGCAACGTGAGGAGCATTTTGAACGGTTACACTTTTACTTTTTTTCATTTGTGACAACTGGTATAAATAAATTTCCATGTTTTTGGTGTAAATTTCCCTCTAAAAAGACTGGTTCTTCAATAATTTTGATTATTCAAATGCCTATAGGCATACAGTATCTCACAAAAGTGAGTACACCCCTCACATTTTTGTAAATATTTGATTATTTCTTTTAATGTGACAACACTGACGAAATGACACTTTGCTACAATGTAAAGTAGTGAGTGTACAACTTGTGTAACAGTGTAAATTTGCTGTCCCCTCAAAATAACTCAACACACAGCCATTTATGTCTAAACCGCTGGCAACAAAAGTGAGTACACCTCTAAGTGAAAATGTCCAAATTGGACCCAAAGGGTCAATATTTTGTGTGGCCACCATTATTTTACAGCACTGCCTTAAAGCTCTTGGGCATGGAGTTCACCAGAGCTTCACAGGTTGCCACTGGAGTCCTCTTCTACTCCTCCGATGACATCAAGGAGCTGGTGGATGTTTGAGACCTTGTGCTCCTCCACCTTCTGTTTGAGGATGCCCCACAGATGATCAATACTATTTAGGTCTGGAGACATGCTTGGTCAGTCCATAACCTTCACCCTCAGCTTCTTTAGCAAGGCAGTGGTTGTCATGGAGGTGTGTTTGGGGTCGCTATCATGCTGGAATTCTGCATACTGATCATGCTCTGAGGGCGTACGGTGGCTTGGTGGTTAGCATGTTCGCCTCACACTTTCAGGGTTCGATTCCTGCCGGGGCCATGTGCGGAATTTGCATGTTCTCCCTGTGCATGCGGGTGTTTCCTCCAGGTGCTCCGGTTTCCTCTCCCAGTCCAAAGACATGCATAGGCTGATTGGCGTGTCCGTAGTGTATGAATGGGTCCGTAGTGTGTGAGCATGTATGTGATTGTGCCCTGCGATGGACTGGCACCTTGTCCAGGGTGTACCCCGCCTTGTGCCTGATGCTTCCTGGGATAGGCTCCAGGTTCCCCTGCGACCCTGAAAAGGAGTAAGCGGTTGAAGATGGATGGATCATGCTCTGCTTCAGTAGCATTGTGAACATGAATGTTGGCATTCATGGTTCCCTCAATGAACTGTAGCTCCCCAGTTCCGGCAGCACTCATGCAGCCCCAGACCATGACACTCCCACCACCATGTTTGACTCACAAGACACACTTGACACCATCTGAACCAAATAAGTTTATCTTCGTCTCATCAGACCACAGGTCATGGTTCCAGTAATCCATGTCCTTAGTCTGCTTGTCTTCAGCAAACTGTTTTGCAGGCTTTCTTGTGCATCATCTTTAGAAACGTCTTTCTGCTGGGACGACAGCCATGCAGACCAATTTGATGCAGTGTGCGGCGTATGGTCTGAGCACTGACAGGCTGACCCCTTGACCCCTTCAACCTCTGCAGCAATGCTGGGAGCACTCATACATCTATTTCCCAAAGACAACCTCTGGATGTGACGCTGAGCACGTGCACTCAACTTTTTTGGTCGACCATGGAGAGGCACCTGCGTGAAGTTGGCCCCCCCACCAACGCAAAACGTCAGCAAAATAGTCTCAATCGTTTGTGCTTCGTTTGTGCTGGTTTGTGCCGTTAAAATTTTCGTTTGTGCTACTTCGGTTCCGGAGATATTAAAGGAATATTCAAAGGTCATTCTGGGGTCACCCAGCCCCCCCATATGCTCCGAATTAACCCAAAATAGTCTCGATCGTTTGTGCTCCGTTTGTGCTGGTTTGTGCTGTTAAAATTTTCGTTTGTGCTGCTTTCGTTTTTAAGATATTAGACATTTAATTGTGGCGCGGTGACGTCACCAGCCCCCCACATGCTCCAAGTTCATTCAAAATAGTCTCAATTGTTTGTGCTTCGTTTGTGCTGCTTCGGTTCAGGAGATATTAAAAGAGAAATTATATCATCATTTGTTCAATAAACAATTCTCTTTATTTCATTCACTTGTCTCTCATGATTGAACTTTTCATTTATTTACAAGGAGAATAATCTGTTACACTTCACTCCCACCACTACGTGTGACACTTCTGTTCATGGTGCTCTTGTGGAAATTAGTGTTGTAAGTATAGGAAAAGTCGACACAGTTACTAAATAAAAATTCTGGCCAGTGTAAGTACAATTTTTTAACACTGTAAGTTAGAATATTATTAGTTAACTTCAATCATAATGGTACAACTTTCAAAGAGTTAAGATTGTCGATGTTTCTTGAACAGAAAACTCATTGTATAGAAAATATATCAAAAATATGTATAAAATTAGCTAGTACTTGTAATCAATGTGTATAACTCACTTCTGGATATGTTAATGAATTGTATTCAATATGTAACCTGCATTTAGAATTACTCCTTAAAGTATAATCAAATAATGTGTATGGGTTAAGAAGCATAATCTATATGTATAATCAATAGTTAGAAGCATAATCTAACTCCATAGAATAATGGTTTATCAAGTAATATTCTGAGTGTGGATTGAGTTAGAAGAATTCTGTGTCTTACTAAACAGTGGACCTAATTACTTTCTGTGGCAAATCTAAAACTATAAGATACTTCCAACAGGTCGTCTTCTAAGTGTGTAAAGTGTGAACCTGTGTTTGTTTAAACTCAGTTTCACCTCTGAATGTGTAAATTAGAGGTTTTGGGTTTTGTCTAAAGCAGACTTACTCTGTGGTAGTAAAACCAGAGCTTGTGTTTATCTAAATGCAACTTCACTTTATGGTAGTAATTTGGACACATTCCAGAACTGGCTTTCTAAAATAGAGCTTCTTAAGATTGTAAATCAGTGAAAAAAGAAAAGATAAGAATCAACAGAAAGGTACCAAGATGTGGCTATAGGATGAAATATGTGTCATGGTAAACAAACCCGTGTCTGGTAAAACTTTTAAAGAATATACAACTGGCTGCGCATGCACCACAAAGATAAGGTATCCTATGGATATGAATAATTAGTTAAAGCAGTGGAGATTGGTCAGTTCTAAAAAGAAACATTGAATGCCACACCTAGGAATTAGGTTTACTGTTTTGGGAAGTATATAAAGACATGTTTGTGCATGTACAAGTTGGACTCTCTGAAGACAGTCACACTTTGTTGGTTTCCAATAAGGTTGATTACGTTTGACATCTACAAAACTCTCTGTCTTTGACGTTTTTGACTTAAGCTAGAAAGTTTGATTTTATCCACAACATTGTTAATACTAGTATGGCCAATGGAGCTATGCAATGCTAATTACAGCTGCACATGGTACCCATGTTAGTTGCTGTACTGCAGGCTTCTGGCATGGCACAGCTTCAGACCGCGGTGGAAGAAGACCTTAACCTTCCGGAGTCCCCCTGCCTCAGGCCCATCCAAAGTCCGTCACAGTGTCCCTCTGCATTCAAGACAGACTCTACTTCAGGAAAAGTGCTCTGTGCAGGTAAAGGTTCTCACAGTTACAGTCTGGGAGAACTTCTGTGGATTGACACCTCCACAGAATTTTCTTTGTGTGAATTTCCCTCCAATCTGATGCTCCAAGGAGAGAGATTTACTTTAAGGGCAGTCATTGCTTTCAGAGGAGGCTTAACCCAGGATGCTCTTGGACATTATGTGGCCTACTGCAGGAGGTCTCCATGTGTCTGAGAGATGTATGATGACCTGATCGGCACAAACGATTTCGACCATTTTGGGTCAATTTGGAGCATGTGTGGGGCTGGTGACGTCATCTCATAGAACTTAATCCCTAATATATTAAAATCGAAAGCAGCACAAACGATTGAGACTATTTTGAATGAACTTGGAGCATGGTCGGGTGACCCCAGAATGACCTATAAATATTCTTTTAGTACCATTATGATTGAAGTTAACTAATAATATTCTAACTTACAGTGTTAAAAAAATTGTACTTACACTGGCCAGAATTTTTATTTAGTAACTGTGTCGACTTTTCCTATACTAACAACACTAATTTCCACAAGAGCACCATGAACAGAAGTGTTACACCTAGTGGTGGGAGTGAAGTGTAACAGATTATTCTCCTTGTAAATAAATGAAAAGTTCAATCATGAGAGACAAGTGAATGAAATAAAGAGAATTGTTTATTGAACAAATGATGATATGATTTCTCTTTTAATATCTCCTGAACCGAAGCAGCACAAACGAAGCACAAACGATCGAGACTATTTTGGGTTAATTCGGAGCATGTGGGGGGGCTGGGTGACCCCAGAATGACCTTTTTGAATATTCCTTTAATATCACCGGGAACCGAAGTAGCACAAACGAAAATTTTAACAGCACAATCCAGCACAAACCAAACACAAACGATTGAGACTATTTTGGGTTAATTTGGAGCATGTGGGGGGCTGGTGACGTCACCGCGCCATAATTAAATGTCTAATATCTTAAAAACGAAAGCAGCACAAACGAAACTTTTAACAGCACAAACCAGCACAAACGAAGCACAAACGATTGAGACCATTTCGGGTTAATTTGGAGCATGTGGGGGGGGCTGGGTGACCCCAGAATGACCTTTTGAATATTCCTTTAATATCTCCGGAACCGAAGCAGCACAAACGAAAATTTTAACAGCACAAACGAAGCACAAACGATTGAGACTATTTTGCTGACGTTTTGCGTTGGTGGGGGGGCCAACTTCACGCAGGTTGGCGAGGCCTGTTCTGAGTGGAACCTCTGTATGGTCTTCGCTACCGTGTTGCTGCTCCGTGTCAGGGTCTTGGAAATCTTCTTATACCTAGGTCATCTTTATGTAGAGCAACAATTCTTTTTTTTTTTCAGATCATCAGAGAGTTCTTTTCCATGAGGTGCCATGTTGAACTTCCAGTGACCAGTATGAGGGAGTGTGAGAGCGATGACACAGGGGAGGGAAAATGGCTAATTGGGCCCAATCTGGACATTTTCACTTAGGAGTATACTCACTTTTGTTGCCAGCGGTGTAGACATTAATGGCTGTGTGTTGAGTTATTTTGAAGGGACAGCAAATTTACACTTTTACACAAGCTGTACACTCACTACTTTACATTGTAGCAAAGTGCAATTTCTTCAGTGTTGTCACAAGAAAAGATATAATCAAATGTTTACAAAAATGTGAGGGGTGTACTCACTTTTGTGAGATACTGTATCTAGTCTTAAACAATCCAGTGTGTCAGGTTTTATGTTTAACAATAATGTGACCATTTACTAATTAGTATATGTGCTATAAGCTGCCTCAAAGAACTGCATTTTACACATTTTTTAATAGTCATTTAAAAGTCCTCAATTTTTCAAGACAGCAACAATAAATAATCTGGACCAGAACAGTTCAGCTTTTACTATGGTATAAAGTACAGATGCATTAACAATTTAATACAGATATTAAAATGACTACTCCAGTACCCTTGTGACATATGCCATATTTTACACAGGTTTACTGGAGGATCTTGAGAATTGTATTGTGATGCTAGTTAAAAATCTTTGGACACTTTATTTTTAAGCTGATAAAATATACAATTTCCACCTTTTCTGGTAGAGAAATGCTAAATTGAACATGCCTTAAATACAAGCCACAAATGCATAAATGTTTGGCTTGATTTTATGTCTTGATTTTCTTTAAAAGCTTCATAGCACAAATTGTAGCACCTTGTAGCACTCATTGAACATCCTTAATATGTTATAATTGTTGTTAGACTGTATAAAACTGTGTGTGTATACATATCCACCAGAGAGCACTGACGATGATAAAATAGTGGCATGGCACTGGGAAGAAGTGAAGGGGCCACTCCGAGAGGAGAAGGTCTCAGCAGATACAGCCATTCTCAAACTTACAAGTCTCGTCCCTGGCAACTACACCTTCAGGTAAAACTTCTGTCTTTATTCTAATAAAAGCAGTAATGAAGCACACATGAAAATCGCATCAGCACGGTCAGATTGAACCCTAATTCATTAAAGTACACTACATATTTTATTTATAACTATTGCAGATAACATAAGCTAACTGATTCTTATGGGATCTTTTTTGGAGGTGCAACAATACTGTATATAAAGAAAAGGGGCATACATTAAAAAAAATTGCACCACCTATTGTTGTTGCAATAAAGACAAGCAGCTGTTAAGCCTTGCTTTTATATTGGTTCTTTTACAAATATGTGTAAATGTGGTGTTTTTATATGTTGGTATATCATCATTGCAAATCAGGCCTTAAATTATAATTGAAGTGGCATTTATAGAGAGAAGAAAAGTATTAAATTTAACAATGCCAGGTTATCTGATGCCAGACGAACTTGTAGCCATTGTGATTGGGTTGTTTGCTATATCGCTTATCAACTTTACAGAATAAAGGAGAGGAACCCAAGGTGTTTGGGTTCAGATTACACCAGATTAAAACTCACTAGAAACACTGTAATTTCAGAACCTTTCCAGGCACACTTGCGCTCTCTGCTTTTCTCTCATTTTGCAGAAGAGGGTTATGTAGAGCAGAAAAATGCCTATAGCTACCAAGGACCTATTATCAGTTACCAACAATAACGGCTATTGTGAGCTGTAGCTTAACTCTAGTCCAGCAATTTCATGTGACAGGATTACTGTTTGAAGTGTGAATGAATACTTTATTAAACTACTTTAAATGTTTGATAATATCATTACTGTTGATGAAGTCACAAGATTACATGTATCCTCACCAGGCCGGTGAAACTAAAGTAGACACAGACTGGTTCTAATTGTGTACCTATTATAAGTCTATGTGATGTGATTTATTTTATTTATTTATTTTTTTAGCTCTGTATACAACACTATTAGACTTTATTAGTTAGGCATTTTGCATACATGGCTAACTAGACTAACTAAAGCTTTTTAATCTATAACTGTTTGATATTTCTCCTTGAAGGCTCCTGTTTATTTGCACGGTTTATTGTACCGCTTTACTTTTATATGTTTGTAGCCTCACAGTGACTGACTCAGATGGTGCTCAAAACTCAACCCAAGCTATGCTGTTAGTCAACAAGGCGACGGACTACCGGCCTGTAGCTAACGCCGGACCCAACCAGGTCATCACCCTCCCACACAACTCCATTACTCTCTATGGCAACCAGAGCACAGACGACCATGAGCCTTTGGCTTATGAATGGTCCCTTAGCCCAGAGAGCAAGGGCAAGGTGGTGGAGATGCAGGTAAAAAAAATTATTAAAAAAAAAATAAAAGATGTTTTTGTTAATATTATATTATCATATCAGGCATGACTTTTCTCCAGTAAAAATTGCAACTCTTTATTTTTTTTTTCATTCTTTCTTTTCTTTCCTCTTTATTTTATTTTATTTTTTATTCAAGTTATTTACTTTTATTTTACTTATTTGTTTTTTCCCCTTGTTATTGTTATTCTAGTATCTGCTTGTCTATAATGATGTTGCAAAGTCAGTAAATAGAGTATAAAAAAAAAAAAAAAAAACTTAGAACTCTGTTGATGATAATACACATTGTATCTTGATTTGTGTGAATTGCAAGTCATACACACAATCGATACAACCACAAATTTACATACATTACACTTTATTACAGACGGTAGCCTCTTTATTAGGTATGTCTACTGCACAATGTAGCCAAAACCAATAGCTTTTTACAGTCAGAATACAGGTAACAATTTTTTTTTAAATATTGTTTAAGATATTAATAGTGAATATTATATTTGTTTAAAGGCTATCTTTTTTCCTGAATGTATTAAATATGCCCACTTTTTATAACTATAGCCACGGAAGAATTAAATGAAACGTTTTTTATTACATTACATGCATTACATTACATCAATACATCAATTGTATGTTTACCCCTTGAGTTGTTTCTGTGCTCAATCTATACTCATAAACCGATCCCCTAAGATAGAATCCTTGTAAAGACACCTGCTCAGCAAAATTAATGGAAAGGGGTACCTTATAAAAGTCTTGCTATACAGTAGGAAACCTAATTAATTAGCAGATAAGTATTCTTCTTGTCTTAGAAGATATTTATGCCTTATAAAAGTCTTGCTATACAGTAGGAAACCTAATTAATTAGCAGATAAGTATTCTTCTTGTCTTAGAAGATATTTATGCCTGTATAATATATATATGTATATATATATGTGTGTGTGTATGTATGTATAATATATATAAAATATTATTTTCATGTAGGGAGTACGGACGCCCATTCTGCAGCTATCTGCTATGCAGGAGGGAGATTACACCTTCCAGCTTACTGTCACTGATTCATCTGGACAGCAAAACACAGCACAGGTCACGGTCATTGTGCAGCCAGGTGAGTGTCTCAAAACATCCTGAACACCGCATAGCACTGCTTAAAACCACTGCTCTGCCAGCCACGGTGTTTATACCTGAGCATGTGTGCTGTGGATTATCTGTCTTTAGAGAATAACAAGCCACCGGTAGCAGATGCAGGGCCAGACAAGGAGCTGACGCTTCCTGTGGATCACACCAGCCTCGATGGCAGCAAGAGCAGTGATGACCAGAAAATTGTCAAGTACCACTGGGAAAAAAATGAGTCAGTACCATAACATTTGTCCGATGCTCTTTTATTCACGTTTACAAACGCGACAATATCTATGGGTGTTCATGTGATGCAACAGCAGTACGTGAATCTGTGGCCTCATTACATAATTGTGTGATGACTCAGGGGTCCAGAAGGTGTGAAGATAGAGAATTCAGAAAGCCCGGTTGCCACGGTAACAGGGCTTCAGGTGGGAACATATACTTTCAAGCTGACTGTGACGGATGAACGGGAACTGCAAAGTTCAGACACGGTCACTGTGATCGCCCGTGAGGGTATGTAGCTCATATGATAAAACCACACCACCTGCTGGCCATATGCCTCTGAATGTTTCTGAATGTTTATTTACATTTTAACATTTTAGCATGCAATAAACTATTCTAAATTCTTTTACTACTCCCTGAAATCAGAGTTTGACCAGCCACCTGTGGCCAAAGTGCAGTCCAGCCCCCCAGTCACCCTACCTGTCCGTACAGCAATGTTGGATGGCTCCCAGTCCTCTGATGATAAAGGAGTGAACAGTTATCTCTGGAAGCGGGATGGAAGCAGTCCTGCAGCTGGGGTGAGTGCTGCTCATAGGAAAAGCACATCAGGAATTAGTCAACAGTCATACCTGTGATACAGATAACAGGGAAAAGGGAGAAGGAGGTAGTTATTGCCCACTTCTGGTGTTCATTCATTAGCAAATCAAGGTGAAATATTTTGAAGTATCACGTACAGTTAATAGTAGCAGTAAACAAATCCAGTGAGATTAGTCACAGTCTCTTCTGAAACTTTTGGAACAGCAAGGCCAGTTCATTCGTTTGTACTATACACCAAAGACCATTGGGTTTGAGGTCAAAAGATGGATATGAGACAAGATTAAAATTTTTATTTCCTGGTATTTACATCTAGATGTGTTCAACAACATAAAACATAGAACGTGTATCAGACCACCCAATTTTTTAGAACCAACAAAAATATAGGAACAGATAATCTAAAAGGTTTAAAGTTATTATAAGTTTAATATTTGCTTGCATTTATCTTTTGTCACAATTGTTGGTTCAGTTCTTTTGTTAAATATTATTATTATTTCAATATATTTTATATTTATTTCATTATATTTTTATCTTTAAATGTCATATATTTTTTTTTTTTATTAAAGATTTTGGGGACTTTAGAGACTGGTGGGCTGGTTGGCGTTGCTGTTCTGGGGTATGGATGTTTTGTTTTGTTTTGTTTGATTAATTATATCTGCGTTTGCTATAATTTTGTATAGTATTATGATTTGATGCATGGTTGATAATTTTAATAGGAAATGGTGATTAGTTTCTGCAGATGTCAACAATAATTATTCAGTTTAATAAAAAAACGAAAGAATGTTGTTTAGGGTCTTTCTGGACAGTAGGAGGATCTTTACTCCATTTCGCAAGGAACGGGCTAATAAGCAGTAATTAGCATGTAATGAGGAGAGAAAGCATGTATTTTGGTGTCTAGTCAATCTTCATCTTAGATGTTGCAGTTTTTGTTGAGGCCTCATCTGAGAAGACTATCTATTGCCACCTTTAGACTCAATAACTGCATCCAAACGCTTCAGATAACTGGAGATCAGTCTTTCACACTGTTGTGGTGGAATTGTGGCCCACTCTTCTTTACAGAACTGCTTTAGTTCAGCCACACTGGAGGGTTTTCGAGCTTGAACGGCTCGTTTAAGGTCCTGCCAGAGCATCTCAATTGGTTCAAGTCAGGATTTGACTAAGCCACTCCAAAGCTTTAATTTAGCTTTTTTTCCAGAGTTGATCTTACTCCTATGCTTTGGATCATTGTTTTGGTGCATAATCCAGTTGTGTCATTTCCACTTTCGACTCCTCAGTCCACAGAACATTCTCCCAAAAGGTTTGAGGATCATTGAGGTGTGTTTTGGCAAAATTCGGATGAGCCTTAATGTTCTTCTGGGTTAGCAGTGGTTTTCATCTCACCACTCTTCCATGGATGCCATTTTTGCCCAGTGTCTTTCTGATAGTGGAGTCATGAACAGTGACCTTTATTGATGCAAGAGAGGCAGTAGTTCCTCACATGTTGTCCTTGGCCTTTTTGTGACATTGCTGGATGAGTCATTGCTGAGCTCTTGGAGGAATTTTAGAAGGTCGGCCACTTCTGGGAAGGAACACTACTATGCTGAGTTTTTCCATTTGGAGATAACGGCTCTCACTGTGATTGTTTGGAGTCCCAGAGCTTTTGAAATAGCTTTGTAACTCTTCCCAGACTGATGTATTTCAATCATCTTCTTCATCATTTCTGGAATCTTTTAAAATTTTGGCATAGTTTGTTATTGGCTAGGACCTTTTAACCACCTTCATGCTGTTGAAAAAGTTCTATTTAAATGTTGATTTGATTCAACAGGGTTTGCAGTAATCAGGCCTGGTTGCGTCTATTCCAGCTGAACCTCATTATGAATGCAGTTTCATAGATTTACGGAATTCGCAACTACGGGGACAAATAGATTGTCACACAAGCCCAGTTGGTATTAGATAACAGTTTTCATAGAATGCAGTTTCATAGCTTTGGGGAATTAGTAACTACGGTGGTAGCTGGGGTTTGAACTCACGACCTGCTGAGCAGTAGACCAACACCTTAACCACTGAGCCAATATAGATTTTACAGATCTAGATTATTACATTTAACTCAATGATATCTGCAGAAATCTGTTTAATTTATGTGTCCATCTATGTGCTTGATTTGAGCAGACGCAAAGGAAAAGTCAGACGGAAAAGTCGATACAAAATGCTTGAGGGAGAAGACCAAGACCGTATGGAGCTACAACCACCTAGAGCAGGTAAAGTTGCTACATGGAAATGTTACTGAAAAATAACTTACCAGAATACAATTATCATGATTGGGTATTAATTTTCTCTCCATTAGCCCGGCTGAAACCCGTACCTGCGCCCTCTTCATCTGCTCTCATGCACTCCGATTCAGACCTGGACAGTGATGACGGACAAGCAGGTGTCCCCTGGACTGACCGAGAGCGTGGTCACTTGCTACGCCCCCAAAACGGCTCCGTGCGCAATGGCCAAGGGCCCCACAGAACCAAAATACAGAGGGAGGAGTTTCTATAGTGACTAAACTTTGCTGAAATGGACCTTCAATGCCACAATGATATGTCACTTAGAAGTCTCATAGCTGGGAGTAAGGGAAACAGGATTAAGAGTAGCCTCTTCAACTGCCACCCCATCCTGAATCTCTGCCCAATCTGAGCCAGAAGACAGGTTAATTCAGTAACTTGGGCATTCACTCCTTTGCTGCTGTCTCTATCTTATCAGAAATTTTTGAAGCGTAGAGTCATTCACCACCAGGGTCAATGAGAATATATTTTAGAAGGATGCATGGAATATGTAAAATGATAAAGGCTGCTTAAAAGACTTGAAACTCAAGCAAAACCAAGTATCTCTCTGAGAGAGACACTCCATCCCAATCCTGAGCCTGTCTGACAGTCTCTTCACAGATCAAGCTTTGATAAACCACTGATCTAACCCCTCTAAACACTGCGTTGGGCATCCCTTAACTAGACAGTTTTTCCTACACTTGTGGCAATAGTGCAGACCAAGAGCCTGTCCTCAGCGCTGCACCTGTCTTTGCCAAGTTGTATGACTGCATGTATGACTGTGTGGTGAAAGATTTATTTTACTGAAAATAATGCATGTATTATATCAGATTGTCTGGCCTTTTTGGCAGTTTGTGTACCGGTCACTTAAATCACCAGCATACAACAGTGAAGTCTGCAATCTGCTTAGGTTTGTAGCAGTTCAGAGAGCACCATAATGTTAAAGGCATAACAATATTAAAGATCAAAATACACTGGATGTAACACTGGACCGCGCCTTCAGCTTTGCATCTAAGCTCGTGCAAAATCAACAGGGGAAAAAGAAACTGCTTGACGCACACCTCAAGACCATGTGATCATAGACGACAATTGTATGTCTTGTCTAATTTTACATTTATTTTGACTGGTTACTTGATTTTCACGCAATTTTCATTACACACAATCTTACTGGATGATCTTTCTGGGGTTTTTTTCTGGAAAATGTTGATGCTCACTGATCAGATTAAGAATGTCTTTGATGAAGGCTTCTGTGATTTTTATTTGTGTGTGTCTGTGTGTGTGTGTTCAGCACACCCCTGTTTGTGTCTTCGTGTTGACGTATATATTAACTGGACTACTTGAATTCAGTGTCCACGTGGTAAACACTGAGAGAACTGTGATATTTTATCCATGTATACTGATTCTATTGATGCTGTTCTTACAAATGTATGTATGGGTAATCTAGACCCCACTGAAAGCAGGGAGAAGAAAAACAATGAGGTTTACTTAATTACTTAACGTCAATGTTTTAGTGAAGGATTCCCTATGTCATGTGATTTAATCAGATGAAACTGGATTATCTTAATTAAAATCATGTAATTCTACAATTTGTGTGTTTAATGGTATGGGGTATCGTTATAAAATGAGAGAAATGTCTTGTTTTATTTTATCTTATGCAATTTAATTTGTATAGGGCTTTTTAACAATAGGTAATGGATTTAGATATTGTAATAAAACAGATTTACAGAACTCTAGGTCTAGATCTCCATCCCTAATCCCTGAACCAGAGGTTACAGTGCCACAGACTGAATAAGAGTTAGGATATTAACACTAATGGATTTTGGGAGATCACTCCAGAATTTTACAACCACCATTATATATTAGATAACAACAATGGCACCACCAGGACTTAATCTTGCATTTGATACCACATGTAGTAAGCTTGTCATTCAAGGTTAATGTCATTGGGTGCACCACCTGATTTCTGAAATTGAAATTGTTGTCTTATACATGCTAACAGTATACACTGATTCCCAAGAGTCCCTTCTGCCTTCACTGCAGTATGCAAATTTTTCACTGGTACACTTCTGAATCTCTGCGATTCAAAAGGGATTAGAAGCAGAGCAAGTCCAAGCATGCAGGCTTTATATTTTCTGTTTCGAGAGTGAGATGGAAGTGTTGGTAAAGAGACGAAAAAGTGCAATAAACAAAAGCCAATTCAACTTGTTGCAATGTTTGCCAATTTTAAATGTCGTGTTATTAAGTCGTTAATTTAAGTGTAAGTGTTGTATGAAAAACTTGTGTTCAAGAGATGAAAGAATGATGCCTAAAGCTACAATCAGTAACTTTCAGAATGGTGTATACTTTAAGACAGATGAGTTGTGGACATCAGGACAACAGTCCAAAAAAAAACCCCAAAAACATTGAAATATTGTAAACTGTGTGTTTGTATAGGGGTAGGAGCACACTGAGTGAGAGTCCACTTTGTCAGTACCACCTAAATTATCTATACAGTGTCTGGGTTGCTTTTTTGTGCACAATAAATGCCAAATGAATGACGTTGTATTGGCTTCAGAGTTGCTCAATAGTTTCAAATACATGTATGGGGTTTGCTCAAATAAATACAACGCTACAATATCAATAGCTAGACATTGATTCTTCATGAAGTGTTAACCTGTAGCAAACTTCTCAGAAAGGGTGACCAGGCTTATATCAAGGGTGGCAACTGCTACCTTTGCCATCCATATGGCCACGCCCATGTGTGTAAACAGTAAAGACCTCTACATTTATTTATTTATTTATTTATTTATTAGCCCGCATTGAGTAGTTGCAATGAGGTTGTGTTTGAGAATGTCAAATAAAGTGCCTCTTTAAGAGTAATCGCCATATATCAAAACTAACAGAAATGTCCGAATACTGTGATTTTAGTGCAGTGCATTCATTCTTTTTGTATGATAATGTTCCAAGGTTTCCCCCACTCAAGTTCACCCATCTATTTCTGCTGTGAAAAAACCGTATACTCAGGAAATAATATCCCTTTCTATATCTTCCAGTAGTTGTGTTTTTGTGCTGCTATCTTCCTGTTTGACTATTTCTTCTTTCTTTACTTTAGCCTCCTCTCCTCTGCCCTTATAAGGAAGTCGAACGGTGCGTTGTTGAGCCGGGGCGGAAATGGCGCGCGGGGGTTGATGGGAACTCTGTTGCATACAGGAAGACTAGAGACGCGGAACTGAGAGACCAAACACACCCACTGGGCTGGAGAGAAAGGGGGAAAAAAAAAAGCTCGCTTGAAACATATTAACGTTTGTCAGAAGGTGAAGGTAGGGAAATGAGTTTGAAATTCTTTAAAGTGTCATAATAAATCGATGTTGTTGGACTGTGAGGGTATAAATGTGTTCATCAGGACAAAGCGGCGCTGCGGTTTCCAGCCGTTAGATTACAGGCGGTGACACGGCAAGCAGAGCTGCTTAGTTAGGCGTATTTTTAGCCCAGCCGGTGATTTTTTTTTTCTATTCTTTTCTTTTTGGTCAAGTCAAAATGTGATGTTTAATTTCGTTTAACGAATGTGCAATCATAAATCAGAGTATTTCACTGGAAAGAAAGTTGTTGGTGTTGCATTTCTGCTGTTTGTGCAAATGCACAGCCCCAGGAAATAGCAGGAGAGAGACAGCCTTCATGTGTGCTGCACTCTCTCACTCTCTCTCTCTCTCTCTCTCTCTCTCTCTCTCTACAATCTCTCTCTCTCTCACTTTCTCTCTGTCTGTCTGTGTGAGAGTGAGTTTTCTAAAAGGATTTGTTCAGTCATGTAATATATCTACAGTCCTCAATCTTGTTTACTATCATGTTAGTAGTTTTCCTAATCTCAGCCCCTCAGGGTAATATACTTTTCTAAATCTTTACCGAACACTGTAGTGAATGAATGTGGCCGCTCACACTACCTGCTCTAAGAATGGATGTAACTTGGCCTACTTCTCCCAAGACTAAAGCAGAAATGACCTGTTTTTGTCCACACTAGACTGTAGCCTTCTCTCTTCAGGTCTTTTGCGAATGTGCTCAACCCCCGAGGCTGTTAAACCATTGCCACATAACTATGTACAGTTTCCTTCTGAACATTATAACCTAGGGAGATTAGGCCTGAGCCTTTTGAGTCCAAGGCTGTATTTACATTGCCTGTCATTTCTGACAGATCGGATGACCGAGTAAATGTAGTATGCAAAATGCTTGTATGTGATCCACATATAGGGCTTATGGGTCACAATCGAATGAAGTTCTTGCATTTAAATGCTCTTCTGCTTTTCCAGTTCATTCTGAAGTTATAGTCATTATTATATGATGATGTGCTAGGCCACAGTTAATTATTTGCCACTTAGATGACACCGTGAAGTCCAGATGAAAACGTATCCTGTCAGTCTGTGGGTGGGTACAAGTGTTTATCTACCCTACGGGTTTTTTATATGACCTGGGCTGTCTGAGGGCATTTCTCAGGCAATGACAAAGATCTTGAGGGGAAAATACAAAGGAATAGAGTAATCACAGCGGAGTCGTGTGTGTGTGTGTGTGTGTGTGTGTGTGTGTGTGCTTTCTAAAACCACAATGATGCTACTTGGAAAGTTGCTGTTCCCATCCTACTGCTTTATTGCTGAGGAAGGATGTAAGGAACCACATTTGACTTAAATCCTGTGCATATGTAAACCGCCAGGCCAGAAAACAGCTCTGTGTAAAAATATTTGCCTCCGA
Source organism: Ameiurus melas (assembly GCA_012411365.1). Taxonomy (NCBI): domain Eukaryota; kingdom Metazoa; phylum Chordata; class Actinopteri; order Siluriformes; family Ictaluridae; genus Ameiurus; species Ameiurus melas. The sequence continues at coordinate 17,068,513 of CM022774.1, forward strand.
TCTTTGTGGTAGGACTGTCACAGCATCATAATTTTGGCACTTAAAGTATATTTCCCCAGTTATCAATATCAAATCAGTGACATTATCTGACATTCATCACACTGTGATTAAAACATTCAAATAGGTTATACTACTTGTATTTCTGTTTTTTATAGATGTTTTAGGAACATACACTTGCATATGTTCACTTGCAGCTTTTTGTTATGCTAATGGTCTTAAAAAAAATTTGGCGATTGTTTCCTACCAAGTTGCCCTAAAAAACAATTTCCTACTGAGATGCTCTAAGCTTGTTTTTTTTTTTTTTATTTTATTTTACCAGGTGTGTGTTAAGTTAATTTAAAAGCCAAATAAATAGTTGCACTACGGACTTGGCTCACTGGCCTGTTTGTGCTGGTGACACCTTGGTGTTCAAGCTTTCCAGTGGGCAAGTATAAATTCCTCGCACGTTTGAACCATCTGAGTCGAACTTGTATTTTGTCGGAGAACAGTTTTAAACGTTCGATTCTGCTGTTTGGACAGGTGAGCATGGGCAAAAGGGAAATGTGCAGGTTATTTGCCTTGGCATTCAAATTCTCTCAATTTCCCTCTCCTTCTCTCTGTGTTTACCTGATCGGTCAGAGAGGCACAGTATCTTGGTGCTCTGCACTGTAAATCCTTTCTTGCTTGTGTGCATACAGAATTCACTTGGTTAATGTAATCTTGCTAACAGATATAATTGCTATGAGATTCCCCTACAGAATAGCAAATTAGAATCAGGTGGTTGGTGGCACACCTGGGTTACCTGTTTTTTTTTTTTTTTTTTTTTTTTTCCCCTGTGCAGAAGCACTTAAGAGGACACAATGAGTCAGTCGTTTGGATTGGTAGATCAGGTTTCTCTTGCATGAGGCTGTAAGCTAGGTTTATACATGGGTGCCAGAGATTTTCCTGAATGAGGAAGATTCTGCTCAGAAATCTCCCAACAGTAGACAACATTGTGTCAGAAATGTTGTATTTCTTTATATTCATTAAAAAGTTTTAGATTCCTTTATATTCACATTTGAATAGTTTTGCGATAGTTTTTCGTCCTGAAAGTATGAGGTACGCAATCGTTTTTTTTTTTTCTCTCTCTCTGAGAGACGAGTTGTGACACATCCAGTCTCGCTTGTTCGGGAGTCTGTCAGTACACTGTATATTGCAAACTGTAGTAGTGTAGGGTGATCTTATGTGGGACTGTGGCATTGTTGCTTATTTCTTTACATTCTTTTCTTCATTGTTAACAATAATTCAATAAAGAGTTAATAACAAATGTCATAGCATATTTGAGTGAAGGTTTGCCCTTTTACTTAGTGATTTTCGATTACTCGTTTCATGTTCTCAGAACTAACAGTGCGTCTCTGATAGGCATGGCTGAGCTGGCGAGTCTGGTGCAGAGGTTGGAGGTTGCTGTTGGCCGCCTGGAAACCATTTCCAGCACTGGAGGTGCAGGTGGCTCCGCGGCTGGTGGAGGTATTGCAAATTAAACACTCTCATTCCTTATTACCGATCTAATGCAAACCTGTTTGTATATAGTAAAGTTGGCAGTGAATTTGAACAAAAAACATTGCCTGTGCAGTGCGGGGTTTTTTGTTTTATTTCCCCATGATTTAACATCCTCTCGTACTCTGGTTTGTTCTTTGTCTACAGCTGTGTCTGCATACGTCGAGGCCTACGATGCTCTGATCTCGGGCCCTATTGCGGATTACGTCACCCTGAGTCAGAAGATAGGCGGCGATGTTCTGAAGCATGTATGAAAATCAATGCTTACAGATCAACCCTCCGACCCACAATTCTTGTGAATTACAATGATTTCTTCTGCCATGTTTAATATTCTGTAATCTCATTTGTTTTTTCAGGCTGATATGATGAAGCAAGCTTTCACCTGTCAGAGGCAGCTTCTGCTGACTGCCTCCTGCTCGCAGAAACCCTCTGATGTAAGTAAATAAGAATTACGATCAAGTTGAATTTTATGAAATGAAGATCAGATTTGTTACAGTTCATTATGTGTAATTTGTCACATTTGTGGGGGTCTTAGGCCGTTCTGAAATCTCTGCTGGATCCAGTGTCTAAAGTGATTCAGCAAGTGCAGTCGTTCCGAGAGCAGAACCGCTCCTCTCCGTACTTCAACCACCTCTCCGCCGTCAGCGAAAGTGTGCCTGCCCTCGGCTGGGTCGCCATGGTGAGTTCTGTCAGCATGGCAATTGTGTGTATGAATGGTTATTTACTAAAACTTGGTGTGTATTTGATTTGAAACAATCCATTCATTCATGCGGGGGGATTTTTTAAATAGTGGCAGTATGCTATGGTTTTTTTTTGTCATCTGGTGACAATGGCTCAGTGTTTCAGCTTAGTAGCTGGGACATTTGTGTCTTGAATTTTTATTCAACAGTAATATAGATGAGACTATTGTAGTTTTTGTTGCTAAATTATGATAGTGTGTTTTAGTTCTACTGTTGTTTCCACTTGAACATGAAACTGAATGTTGAGATTTACATATAATGAAATCTTGGTGGAAAAGCTGAATGACCTTTATTTCTTTCATGTTGTTAGGCCCCTAAGCCAGGTCCTTATGTGAAGGAAATGCAGGATGCTGCCATGTTCTACACAAACCGTGTGCTCAAGGATTACAAAGACAAGTAAGCACTATAGTGGCTTCTTTACTTATTTGATTTTCCATATTTTGTGCTCATAATCAATTATTAACAATCTTATGTGCCTTATTTTACAGGGACAAAACTCATGTGGACTGGGTCAAGGCCTACTTGTTAATCTGGACTGAGCTGCAAGCATACATTAAGCAACATCACACCACCGGATTGGTCTGGAGCAAGAGTGTGAGTTGTGGTCTTGGTTCTATCTTTATTGTTGATGATGATTATTATTATTATTTTGCTATTGACTTTTGGTTTTCTAGTCATTCTAAGGGTATATTTTTATTATTATTATTTTGTCTGCCACAGGGTCCAGTTGCCTCAGCATCTGGAGTTTCTGCTGCTCCAAGTTGTGGAGCTGCTCCTCCTCCTCCCGGCCCCCCTCCTCCACCCGCTGATCTGGACAAGTCAGGAGGTGGAGATGCAGGCTCCGTCACCCGTAATGCTCTGTTTGCTTCCCTCAACAAGGGAGCTGACATTACTAAAGGTAAAATTAGTCAAAGCCCATTACTATACCGTGTAATGAGTGATGTCAATTTTCTAGCTGATTTCCTTTAATGATATTGGCTGTGAACAAAAAGGTCAGGCTGTCTCAAAGGCAGTTGGCCTACATAAATGAAGTGAGGTGAAATTATTATTATTATTATAAAATATAATTTGAAAGGGAATTCAGCTACAATTGTCATTCTGAGAAATGGTACATGCCACGATTACATCCACAAACATATTTTTAAAAGCTACATTACAACTACAAGTTAACCTCTGTGGTGTGTTTATAGTAATGGTTTTAAAAATCATTCTTGGTTCTGAATGCCTTTATCAGAATGTACTTTGAAGCTGTAGCAATCATGGAAATATGGAGCAGATAAGCCAGCTGTATAAGTTGAGCATCCACACTGATTAGCTAATGCTAATAAATCAAATGAGAAGTAACTCTCTAGTAATAGAGCAGCTTTAATGTGTGCATTGTTCTGAGGATTTGCTTGTTTGATACAACACTGATCATGAAGTACTGTGGTGTTATTTATTTATTTTACAGCCATCAAGGTCATTTCCTATGCCTTAAACACCCATGTCTGTTTAATACACATTCAGGACTGAAGCATGTGTCTGATACCCAGAAGACCCATAAGAATCCTCAGCTGAGGTCTCAGGCATGCCCTGTGCAAACAGGACCCAAACCTTTCTCAGCAGCCCCCCGGCCAACCGCAACTGCTACCCCGGCCCGCACTCTGCCTCCAGTGCTGGAGCTGGAAGGCAAAAAATGGAAAGTGGTAAGTGGGAAGAATTGTCACGAAGTCTGCAGAATTAACGTTACTGCCATTAAGGACATATCAGGGTTTGTTTGTTTTTTGCCTGCTTCCAACTTCTCAATTTCTGTTGGCTTTTCAATGTAACTAATAGGAGAACCATGAAGGTGCTCAGGGCCTTGTGATCAGTGATACAGAGCTCAAACAGGTGGTCTATGCCTTCAAGTGCAACAACAGCACTCTGCAGATAAAAGGAAAGATCAACTCAATCACTGTAGGTATGGATGCAGCACTGCTCCCACATCACACAGACTAAGGTTTTTTGTTTGTTTGTTTGGGAGGGTTCCCCCCAAAAATGTTGCTTGCACAAAAAGTTACATTTTGTTTAGATTTTTCTTTTTTATACCATGTCTTTCTCTGCAGACAACTGCAAGAAATTGGGCCTAGTTTTTGATGATGTTGTGGGTATTGTGGAGATGATCAACTGCAAGGACGTTAAAGTCCAGGTGAGTGTATTTATTGCATATTCAGCTCAATCCAAAGAGAGAGGGAATATGTTAAATTAGGGCTGTACCATGTAACACTTTCATTAACTAAATGTGAATCTATTGAAACACAATTCCTAAACTTTTTATTATTTTATTTGCACGAATGTCCCTTGTCTGAATGGAGTATACCGTATATTACTTTTTATTTTCACAACTTTGTTAAATTCTGAATTGATTTTTGAATTCGATATAAAAACAAACAAGTAGGCATCATAGACATAAGTGACTATTATGTAAGTTATTATTTTTTTCAGTCATGCATTTATTGGAATCTCAATAATGTTAGTTCTACAACACTGTTAAGGTAAACCCTGTGTAGTGAAAATATATGGGTAAGTGTATATGGAGATGTCATTAAAACTAATGTTCGGTTAGGTTACAAACAAATAAAACCGTACTTATTTCAAAAACTTTTTTTTTGCTTAAGTCATAACCGTGGTTTGTGATATAAATATAGCATATTATAGTAAAAGAAATATTTTGTACGTGTCCGAATTATATGCTACTTCATTCATATTGACGTATTTAAATGCTAAATCTGTTGAGTCAAACGTCCTAATTTTCTATTTCACAGCCTTATGACCTTTTATGTTTTAGCATACCTGTTGTCCTTGTTACATATTTGAATGTCTTCTGTACATGCAGGTTTTGGGCAAGGTGCCAACCATTTCAATCAATAAGACTGATGGTTGCCATGTGTACCTGAGTCAGGGCTCGCTGTCGTGCGAGATCATCAGCGCCAAGAGTTCAGAGATGAATGTGCTGGTGCCTGGCAAAGATGGAGACTTTGTGAGTGATTGAGGGAATTCTGTGATGAATAAGAGGAATCCCATGAAATACAAATGTGCAAGGTGGTGATGAAATGACTTTATTGTTCATTTTCTGTTTTTATTTTTTCCAGACTGAGCTACCTGTCCCTGAGCAATTTAAAACCATATGGGATGGCAAGAAGCTGGTCACTACAGCCACCGAGATTGCAGGATAAAAGTCTCACCTATGATATTCCTCCCCCTTTGCCAATGCCCACCTGGCTGACCAACCAGCCAATCACAAACAAAACTGAAATGCTAATTGTGTCCACACTCCTCATTAGCCAATCAGAGATGTGGCTGAACATTCCTTCAGCCAATGAGATGGCTGTTTGCTTTATGCAGCATAATGAAACTTTTCATTCCATTTAATTCTGTTTTGTTGCCAACAATCATGTTGTTTTGCTGTTTTCAAGCATTCCAAGGAAAATAAAATGTGAACAGCCAAAATTATGCATATTCTTTATATTTGTTAATTTGTCTAATTTTTTGCTCTTATAATGAATTGATTTTTTTTTATTTGCTTTACATGATCAGGGGGTAGAAGTTGTTTTCAGGTGAGGGAGTCCTAGTGATTTCTGTTCTATATATGCAAATCTGTACTAAAGCACACGCTCTCCTTCCTCAGACAAAATCGAAGCTAGCATTTCAGATACTTTGTTTAGGGGTAATTTAAACCAAGATTTGTGGCATCACCCAAATTAGATGACTAATTGGAGAACGTGGCGTATTGTATAATGGCTTATTGGTGTACTTTCTTACTATCTTACCACTGAAGCAAACAATGTTTAAAGATATTGTAATAATAAATTAATATTTCTTCCATTTCATACTGTATTCTGGTGCACAAAGCACATTCCCTAAAGCACTGTAAAGTAGCATTCCATGATATCATTGGAAATAAGAGCTACAGTAAGGACAGACATTTATGTAGGGATATCCTTGGGGTATTTTTGTTTGTGTTATTTTCTTTTAAAAATTGTAAGGCATAAATGCAGCTGCAGAATTCCTGTTGAGACTCTAGATGTCAGTATCATCAAATTGAGCAGTCACTGAATTAGTTATTGAATTATTTCCTATGATGGTCAGTATAAACCATTTCAAGTAGATTTATCAGCCATTATTTTTAGTTAATCCTCTTAAGTCTTTCTCTCATAGCACTCAGGCCATGTGAAATTTCTTTTATTATTATTAATTTGTTTAGTTTTTTTTTTTTATTTGGTCAATTTTAATTCTGCTCATTATTAGTACTGGAGTAAGATAACATTAAAATGGTTTAATTGAATGGCACTTTATTCTGTCATTACTTTCTGGTTTGAGTTTTTTTATTTATTTTTATTTTTTTTGGTCATTTCCTGGAGGTCGGATAAAAAAAAAACACTAAACAAGTTTCCAAATTTAGGATTCAGAACAACAAATGTGATTATAAACTTAATGATCGGTTCATAATGAACATTATTACAGGTAAAATCAAGGTATGTACAACAAAACGAAAGTCATCGGTGGTAAACCGCTAGTTTGATTAAATTCCCTTAAAGTCCTTTCTAACAGAGATTAGACTTAAAGTACATAAACATTATGATAGCAGAACCAAATAAAGCATTTGGTTTGCTCACTGACCACAAAGTGCACACCTATATAATTCCGTCTTTATCATGTGACTTGATCCTAAATGCTATCAGCCTGTCAAAATCTTCCCAAAGGCAAAAGGAATACTTTAGATTACATTTACAAAACCATCCAAGAAATCCACAAATCTGCACATTTGGGGCTCTCAAACTCCATCTCACGGGTTCTGTACCTGTCTAGGAAGGCTGCCTGGCCATAGCTATGCAGTGTAGTTTAAACACATAGGAACAGCAATACTTTGAAAGCATTAGTGTGCCAAAATCAGCAAATGTATTGAGAATGGTAAAACTTGAGTTTTTATTAGTTGTCTTCACATAAAGTACACATTCACATTAGAATCTGATGGCTTCGCAAAAATCATTGGTTCTGTAAACTAGATCCACCAGAACCTGGACCCCATTTAATAAAAAAGCAGGGATGCATAATTTGACTGAAATTTACATTTATATAAAATAATAATGAAATGTGGGTCTTAAAACATTTACGTAAAAATAAAATTAGCAAGTTAAAAAAAAAAACTTCAAGCAGAAAATTCAGCACAGTCACTTAATTGTGAAATTTGAATAAACAGAATTGCAGATTGTTTATTTCCTTGTAAAGTTTCTAGGTTAAAAGGCTTCCATTTTATATTAAGATTAGAAACCTTTGTGACCGGCTGAAATTTAATTTAATTACATTGTTTTCATCTGCTCTTGCTGAGAAGTCCAAATGTTTTTTCCATGAATGTTTACAACCACGTGAACACAAGATATAGAATATTCTACTGTTTATAGGTTTGAACTCAAATGTAAGACCTATTGTGAAGCATTATGAATTCAGGTTGAGGGTCACGTGAATCTGATTTCACTCAGGTCAGCTTAATGAAGCAAAACATCAGTGCAATAAAATTGACCTGATTTACAGTTAGTACATAATGTGTCATTAAACTGATATATATAAGTAATCCAGCATTAGGGTTTGCGAGCATATCGGTTCTGTCTCTTCCTGTTACTGATCTGCTATTAACACAGACAGCTGGGGGATTACTGCAAATATGGGAGTAACTTGGCATTGAACCAATCTTTAGTAAATTGTAAATGATCTCCATCACTAGCAAGGAAGACCAATTTTCCAGCTTTATCCATCTCTGCCAGTCCCAGGCGATCCTACAAAACATCAGAAGACACACTGTTTGTTTCTTGTCTTGAAATTTCACTTGCAAAACAGGTAAGTAGAATGGAAGCTTATGGGCCTCAACCCTATTTCTGCTTGAAAGTTTCTCATCATGGATTGAATAGAAATACAGGAAACTCTGACAGAAATGGACATCTGAGCAATGCTTACCTCTTTATATAAAGTACTTTCCTGCAAAGTCTCAGTCTCCTTAGCTTGACCAGTTTTGAAGAAGCCAAACCACTGAGAGAGGAAGTAAAGTAAGCAAAGGTGTGTAACACTTCAGCTTTTAATGAGTAATTTTTAATGCCAGACCTTTTATTACCTCTGATATCACAGGGTCCACAACAGTGTCTTGTAGAAACTTAACCAGTACAAACGTCTCCAAAGTCATGAGGTTCTTCTTGTAGGTCTCATTCACTACCTTTTAAGAAAAGGCAATGAGGTACAGACATGATCAGGTATGTTCTAATCTCATGTACCAGATCATTAACCTAGCACCTGCAACTTATAACACAATAATAATCAATGAATGCTAATTCTTCTGTACTCTTTTGTATTTTACTTGGAAAAGATGAGTATAAGATGCTCTAAGCAATTCTTGATGAATAACACCGACATACCCGCTCTTGATTTATATCAGCAAGAAACAGACTATGCTGTTTGTACAAGTCATCGTTGAGTGGATCGTGCCAGTACTGCGCCTGCACCAAGCTAAAGCAAAAGAATGTGCATATTTAAATACTGTATAAAACACTTGGGGTCAACCTGTTATAGGAAAATAATCAACGATGGGGTCCCAACGTGTTTTATTCCTCATATAACAGCATTTTTGCAGACAATTAAAAAACATTTTTTATTAATGAACATGTCGCGTATTTATTGTTGCATTTAATGTTGTGTAACATTCGCAAGATAAGTTATTTCATGTTATCACTAATGTTATAGCAGGTATACACCTGCCAGCCTCTTTGTTTTTCATTCTCTTCTAGTTAATAAGACAAAAAAAGCAACAGCTTGTCTCGTTACAGAGAAACGAGAAAGTGCAAAGGCCTTCGAAAGATGGAAAACTTACTGACCATTACAAAGCACTGACAGTAATGGAGACTCCATGCATAAATGTTAAATAAATGTCTCCTAGAACAAAGTTTTACCATATCACCAACTATACATATCACTTTTTAAAAACTATGCATTGTTAATAAAATCTGTTTATTATTAGGTTTAGTTTATGTGAAGCATATAGCATACAAGTTGCTACTATAGAAATGATAAAATATTAGAACGAGCGCATTAATATCACCCTGTGATTTGAATTAAAGCCAGCATTATTGTCAGAGCTGCTGTTAGAGACAATTAATCAACACCATTTGACCAATCATTAATTCAGCCACACTGTTATATAAAGTTAAAAGATAACAGATTCTCCATGGCCAAGAATCACCACTGGCTGTAAAACTGTCACCACTGCAGAATGAAATCACAGTCTTACTGTTTCTGCACTAAATCTGTGTAGGCCCCAGAGTTCAGTGCCTTCCGGATCCAGTCACAAATATGAGAACTCTCACCAGGGCATCGAGGCAAACCATAAACTCCTGTGTAGCAAAGCAGAACAACAGAACTGAGAAACCAAGAAAAGGAACATGAAATGAAAACGACATGAACATGAAACCTGAGCGAGTTAGTAAGTAACGTCAGTATAATAACACTTCACATTTGGAAATGTGATACATACTCTGCTTATATATCAAATATTTTTCACTACCTTGATGCTGCCCACCAACTGAGATGAGATTCTTCATTTGAGGGTAAGGACATCTCTGTGCCACAGCACGTCTGAGCAAAAGAAAAGCACAAAAAAGAGAGAAAATCAGAATGCTTTCTTCTCACTCCAGATGATCATGAACTGTCTCCAGTATCATAGTACTTACAGAAACTGTGCGCCCTGAGAGAAGCCCATTGCATTGTATCCTCCCTTCAGTTTAGGGTCCTGTGCTATTTTATCACACGCAAAGGCCACTTGCTCATTAACATCCATGAAAAATCCACTTTCTGTGTCCTGAATTACAGATTAATGAACAAAACAAAAACTTTAAAACTGTGTTTGTTCTTTTTTTTTTACATTAAAACACAAACAAATCCTAAAAAAAGAAAGAAAAGAAACCCTAAAATGCATCAGGACATTTAACTTGAGTACCTCTTTTAGAGTCTTTCCAATCATGAGAGACACCACGTATATACCAGGCAGCTCCTCTTCCACCATTTTCTTTATAGCACCCATGCTCTGAGGGTTGCAGCAGTTATCACCTACACAAACACGATTGAGAATATTCTGTGTGCCAGGTCTGTTCTTTACTGGATTACGCTTTACAGAGATCACTTTACAGTTAGTACGTTTCACTAATCTTTACATTATTAATTAACTTTAACAAAATATGAACGTCTACATGAATATCCTGGAAAATAAATAAATAAATAAATAAATAAATAAATAAATAAAATGTATTGTACTGACTGATGATTGTTTAAAGCATGAATAAACAAACAAAATCTAATGCAATAAAGCCTTAATTAATCTGTTCTTGCCAGTTAATTTGTGAAATTAAGTGTATGGCTTAACGGTACACACTCTGATTTGAGTTCAGCTGATTATCAACATTAAAAATAAGTTTTAGTCGCAGATAACCGTTTTCTCTCCAGTAGGGAAAGGAAAATGGTTGACTTATGTCTACTACAATCTAGATGCTCGAATGCCCTATGTTAGAAGAATGTTAGTTGCCCCTCCATGGGACTCTGGTTAAAAAACTTAATATCAAGTCTGGCTCTTGAGAAACTTACATATGTCGTGAGAAAGACATCTTCTGAATTAGACAACATCTGTTTTAGGATTTTGTCAAAAATATTGACATTGAAGTGTGAAGTCACAGAGTATTTGACCAGTCTATGGTGAAAATACGTTGCCAGGTGTTTGTGATTGGACATTTTTATGTGTTTATAATTGTTTTTTCTTAGTATATTTACTTTTATTTTATACACTGCCATCTGTTTTCTATTGATGAAAGTTTAGCTGCATATATGCAGTGTGTTAAATGCACAAAACCAATAAATGTATGTTTTATATATTGGACAGTAGGAGGAAACCAGAAAACCCAGAGCGAGACCCCAGAGCTAGGAGATGGCAATGCTGCACCACTACACCTCCCAGCTTATTAGTCAACATTAGACAACATTCAAACAAACAACTATGCAAGTGATAATAAATTTGTTTCCGTTGCTTGTGGTGTATAGATGTACAAGCTCATCGTTTGCTGATGTATATTAACGCATTAATCTTTATTGTAATGCCAGAGATCAATGCATTCCATTACCATATGCACCTCATATAATACTTTGAAATGATATAGCAAAACATATGGCCCTAATTAATATTAGTTAATATTAAACCCAGATGTGGTCTTACCCATTCCATGCCACATGACCAGAGGGATGGAGTTATTTGACCCTTGAGCCGCTCCTGAGAGTAAAAGCAGTGATCCAAAGAGCAGCAGGGATGCCATGTTGAGTCTGCAGAGGATCACAACACAACTGAGCAGTTTACAGAAAAGCATGTGACTGCTCAAGGGACAAATCCTACAGAGAAAATGGGGGGAAATTATTTTCCCGGCTACAAATAAGGGCACAGCATTGTTATGACGTCACTCATTGCCATAGAGTTTTTCCTTAAAGTACTAACACCGAGTTTTTAAATACATCACAGTTTCCTTCCTTTTCATGCTTTTATAGATGAGATCAGTACTCTAACTTAGCAATATTTACAAAAAATTAAATCCTCCAAACCATTTATACTTACTGATTCACTTCCTGAATTCAGCACTGAATCATATGACAGTACTGAAACAAACTGGTGTGTCTTCGCCTTGTAGCCAGGAAAACATCAGTATTTTAGATCATGGCTGACAAACGCAAACCTAAAAGATTCACGTTCAGTCAGTCCACATGTGTTAGAGAGCAGTGTTACGCAGAGTATAAAATAATACAACATAACCTTCCTGTTTCTCCAGTCACGTGACCGACACTCGAACGTCGCGAGAGGAGAGCGGGGTGTTTTCACCCAGTGCACCGGCTTATCCAGGGTGCGTCACAATCAACTCTCTAGCTCCCTAGGTCGTGAATCAGTGCATCGTATGCACGCGTTCGGGTACTGCCGGACATTCAGACACCGATTTCCGGTGACATAAATACGTACTCACGTTGTAAAAGCGTCACCACTGGCGTTCATCAACAACACGAAGGACCGAAATCTTTCTGACATTATATGTCATATAAATGTGTTAGCTTAATCACTTGCGTTTCTGTTGTGGTACTGCAAGCAGGATTGTAGGCTAGCTAGTGGGTAAAAAACAAAAACATTTAAACACTTAAAAGTCCTTAAACCGAACTGTATAAAGAACCATAAATAAAGTAAAAATAAATCGCTAACGTACGTATCCATTTGAGATTAACAAGAAGTTTGTAACAGTTGGCTGAGAGGTTTTTGTCAAGGCTTCAGGAAAATATGACACGTTCAAGGGAAATGTGTTCAAGTCCTCCTTTTATCATTACATAGGCTATTATATCATAATCGTACAATGCTATCATATGTCGTGCAAGCAATTAGCTTGTTTTATTGTACATAAAAAAAGCCTGACAAAGGCATGTTATTTTAATAATTACTGTATATACCAAAGACATAATAACTGAAATCAGCTTCTGAAGTGAGTAAACATTCAGTTTCAACAAATCTACCGTCAACTACAGACTAACTGATGCGCCCCAAACTCGGAAACTCTGGGCTCAAAGAAAAGCCAGAGTTTTCCCACTCTTAAATGCGACTTCGTGGTGGTGTTTATGTGCGTTCAACTCGTAAATACGATCTTCCCGACATGATTTGAACGCACCTATAGTGAGCATCGACGCTCCCCCGTTTTTGCGATGCATTGTGGGATTTTAAAAAATATTTTTTTTAGGAAGCGAATTTTCCGGTGCACTAGAAGCATTTTCTTCTTCTTCTTTTTCTTCTTTTTGTTTTAATGGCGGTTGGCAAACCACTAAAGGTGCATTACCGCCACCTACTGGACTGGAGTGTGGGCAGTAGATCGGCAGGAAAATAAAAAATAAAATAAAAACTAATAATAATAATACCAAAACAATCATGCATATATAAAAGAAAATATAGAAGCATTTTTAGATTGAGACCGGCCTTAAAACGGACGACTCCGTGATCGGTGCCCTGACTACTGAACTAGAGCGCAGATTGAGACGCACCCCTCATTTACAGAAATGGCTAGTTGAAAAATAGCGACATTGACACTAAACGAGCCACTAACCGCAATAACAACAGGACCCGACTGGACGTGTCGCAATGTAGCAGGTACTTAGAAATAAGAAAATAAAATTTAGTTACGACGCGACAAAAAAAAGTCGCTTATTTAGCACCAACATCTTTTGACTGAACATTTACACTCTCGGGTAAGAATATATAACACGACATAAGATATACATCCTTTATTTTGTCAATCCAGACACTTTATATTATACAAAGGATCATATAAAGCATCAGATTGTGAATTTTGAAACCGATATAGCTTTGTTTTGTTTTGTTTTGAGCTTTGTGGTGTTTCAGTAGTTATACAGACATCAAGTAATAAGTAGCCTACATAACACTGATAATACACTCACTAGGCACTGTATTAGGAGCGCATACTTTTGCTCTCAAAACAGCCTCAGTTCTCTGTAGCTTGTTGATCCATGTTGACTTGATTACATCACACAATTCCTGCAGGTTTTTCATTTGCACTTTTATGCTGTGACTCTCCTGTTCTACCAGATCCCAAAGTGCGCTACTGGATTCAGATCCGGTGACTGGGAAAGCCACTGAAGAAATTGAGCTCATTGTCATGAAATCAGTATGAGGCTTTTGCTTTGTGACATGGTGCATTATCATGCTGGACGTAGCCATCAGAAGATGGTAAATTTGTGACCATGAAGGGATGCACATGATCAGCAGCAACACTCAAATAGTCTGTGGCACTCAAGCGATGATCGATTGGTATTAACGTGCCAACATTCCCCACACCGTTACACTACCTCCACCAGCCAGGAGTGTTGACACAAGGCAGGTTGGATCCATTGATTCGTTCTGTTGCTGCTAAATTCTCACCCTGCTGATGTGCCTCAGCAGAAATCAAGATTCATCAGACCAAGCAACGTTTTTCCAGTCTTCAACTGTCCCGTTTTGGTGAGCCTGTGCCCACTGTAGCCTCAGAGTTCTGTTCTTGGCTGACAGAAGTGGATCCCGATGTGATTTTCTGCTGTCGTAGCCCTATCACCTCAAGGTTCGACATGTTGTGCTTTCTGAGATGCTTTTCTGCTCAATACAATTGGTTATCTGAGTTACTTCTGGAAACTCAGGTTTAAAAAAAGGATATTTGAGTTGGGCCATCCTTTGTTGACCTCTCTCATCAACAAGGATCATCACTGGAAGTTTTTTCTTTATTGCACCATTCTGAGGAAAGTCTAGATACTGGTGTGCATTATAATCCCAGGAGATCAGCAGTTATAGAAATACTCAAACCAGTCTGTCTGGCACCAACAATCATGCCACGGTCAGAATCACGGAGGTCAAATTTTTCCCCCATTCTGATGGTTGACATGAATATTTGCTGAACGTGCTGGCCCGTATCTGCAAGATTTTATGCATTACACTGCTGCCACATGGCTGGTGTTCCTCGTAAAGTGTTAGGTGAGTGTATATGGAAAGGTCCATATGCATTGTGAATATTGACATTTAATGCACACGGCATATATCTGATCAAGATTAGATTAAGTTGAATATGGCCAAGAATATTTTACTATTCACATTCTGGTGTAACTGTTTTGAGAATTATGTCCCATCAAATTTAGCTAGAATTACCATTCAATGAATTTGCAATGGTCAGTACATTATAACAAGAAAATAATATTAAACATTTTATATCAAATGTTGGATTTATTTAAAAAGTATTAACCTGAATTAACAAATCCTGCTAAATGTTCAATGTAATGAAATCAATTTACAGATATCCTTAATAGAAACCTTGCCCATTTTTTAAGTACATACTAATATTAAATAATAACAGCAATTGTTACAACAACATTTGGACAGAGATAAGTCAGCAGACTTGACAAGAACAAATTCCTGCGGAACTTCAGTTTGTCACATGTGCTTACTGTTGTAGTCATGCAATTCCCCATATGATAAACATTGAAGTGATCACAGCAGTTTCAGCTGTAGATGTCTAAAAGGATGAAAACAGAATTGTGTAGCTTCAAACAGAACTCTGTAAAGGTGTACATTTGGATTATTGAGGCCATAGTATTAACCACAAGTCCTCCTTCCACATACAGGAATATGTGACTAAGCAGACTCTGAAAAATTGTTCTGAAAACAGTTTGTTTCAGTGAATAGCCACAATAAACCCGGTCCCTTTTGGTAATTTCTGAAATAAGAAATCATTTTAAGTACACTGTTTTTCTCTGAACGATCGAAGTGTTATTGATTTTTCTGAAGTTCGTAGTTCAATAGTAGGCTATTTATCTGGACTGTTTTCTGATGCAGGACTTGTGGACACCATGGTTTGATGAGCACATCTAAAAATTATTGCATTTGAATATTTACCATGGCCCTACTTGATGGATGGCCTGATGCCTCTAATGTGGAGGATCTGGAGGAAGACAAAACACCACTGCTGCAGAAATATGCAGAACAACATACAGGTTGGTTTCTTGTAAAGGTTTATATATAATTATATTTCAGTTAAAGATTTTCAGGGGCGGCCGTGGCGCAGTTGGTAGAGCGGGTTGTCCACTAATCGTAGGGTTGGCAAGACACTGAACCCCAAGTTGCTCCCAATGGCAAGTTAGTGCCTTGCATGGCTGCTCTGCAACCATTGGTGTGTGAGTGTGAATGGGTGAATGAGACACAGTGTAAAGTGCTTTGGATAAAAGTGCTATATAAGTGCACATAAAATTTTCACATAAAGAGTACTTCAAAGGATCATGATTTAATTTGGGCTTAGATTATATCCTGCAGTATGATATTAAAATAGTAAAATATGATTAAACATGATATTAAAATAGTAAAATATGACATATTTGGATATATGTTGGAATATTTGAAGCTACAGTGTCTGTGTTGTGTCTGATTTCTAGGGGTTGTATAGGTTTTCTGAGATGTCTACTGATGCTGGTTTAAAAGAATAATCATTGCAGTGGGTATTGCAATGTTTGTCCTTTCTGAACTATTTTTGCTAGTCTGAGCATTTTCTGCTACACTATTAAAAATGTGTTACTGATTCTAATGTGGGATTAACTGTACATCATTACTACTTCTTCATGTTGATTCAGTTCTTCTTTCTTAGCAGTCCTGGAAAAGGAAAATATATATATATATATATATAATATAATAGAGCTGCGCCGTTGTAAAGGCAATTTTTCATGCTATTTTTCACGGTAGTTTAAAAACATCCGATAATCAGGGCAGATTATATCCTGTCAATCAAAAGAGGGTAGGAAAACACATCGATTTCGTGCTCTGTGTAAAGATGATGTCTCTTGTGCGGAATGAGGACAAAACTGCAGTTTGTAAGCTCTGCACTGCTAAAATTTCACCCCCGAAGTGAACAGCAGTGAAGCGGGAGTTTCATCATCGAGTCAATTTATTATAAATTAAGCTCTTGAATCCCTAGGGAAGTACATTTGGGATACATGTTATCACATACAATAGGTGGGCTTGATTTTAAGACAAAATCTACCTATAAGGAGAGATTTCAATAGGTGCCTAGCGTCTTTCTGAAAACTGTCTATAAAACCTCTCATAGATTTTAAAAGATGAGAAATGTCTACCTAATAATAAATTAGTTACTGTGTCATTGTTTGCTTGTAAACAGTTTGTATTTTTTGAATGCGATATTGAAGTTGTGTGTGTAACAGTGCCTCCTCAGTGCTGCTCTGTGCGATTCAACCTGGCCTTCATGATGTTCCTCGGCTTCGCTGTGGTGTACGGGCTCCGGGTCAATCTCAGTGTCGCTATGGTCGCCATGGTCAATACAACTGCTATCCAGCCATCCTTCAATGCTAGTGAATTAAAGGAATGCCCAGCATATTCTACTACCTCTAACAGCAGCAGTGAAAATCCTGATCAGCCAGATGGGGTGAGCGCTTTAGTCCAGTCTCCCTGCCACATCATATGTGTAAAAAGAAACATCAATGATGGCATAAAGGCCACACTGCATTTGCTGGGTTCCTGTATGTAAGTCTCCTTTGCATTTCCTTGTATCATTCTCATGTCTCTCAGGTACCAAGATACCCATGGAATCCTGAGACTCAGGGCTTGCTGCTGGGTGCATTCTTTGTTGGGTACTTTTTCACCCAGATCCCCGGGGGCTACCTGTCAGGTCGCTGTGGTGGGAGTAAGTTCCTGGGAGGAGGAGTTTTGGGTACAGCAGTCCTCACCATCCTCACTCCTCTGGCTGCTGAGCTTGGGGTCAATTGGCTGCTTGCTCTAAGAGCTCTGGAGGGGTTTGGAGAGGTGAGGACACTTTATTTAAATAATAACTTTTTTATTACATAAAAATTACCATTTTTATGTAATACCACCGACCAAGCCTGAACAAAGAAGTCATTTGTGTGTTTAGGGTGTAACATTCCCTGCCATGATGGCTATGTGGGCCTGTTGGGCCCCTCCATTGGAAAGAGCCCGTCTGATGACCATCTCAGGAGCAGGAGGAAATTTTGGTGCTTTCCTTGCGTTCCCTCTCACAGGCTTCATATGTCACAGTCTGGGCTGGCCTGCAGTCTTCTACATCTGTGGTAATTAGCTAACCCTGATATCTTCATTTTAAACTCAGCCCAATTAAAGACGGTTTTTCACAAATATGCACAATTGCTTAAATGCAATAACATGTACAATAATTAAGCTTGGCTTGTCATTCATTTACAAATAATAATGTAATTTCCACTACATTTTGAGACAATTATAGTTATAACTGACATGGCAATTGGTTATGTTTTGCCACCAGGGGGAGCAGGATGTCTTTGGGCAGTACTGTGGTTCATCATGGTATCAGATGAACCTCAGACACATCCAAGAATAAGTGACCAAGAAAGAGAATACATTATCAACACTATAGGTTCAGAGGTATTAAGTGATCGTCGTTTATAATATGAGTAACAGACACAAAAGTGGAGTATTTTTGCTCTGTACATGTTTGAAATTATACTCAGTGAGTGATATTAAAATCTGACTCCTCTCAGATGCTAAGCTTGACAATGTAAATAGATGCAGTGGTCTGTTTACAGGATTGTTTTTTGATAAATATCTATTAATAATCAACTATGTTGGTTTTAAATGACTGGATAATATTTATCCCTAAATGTCATTACTACTACCTATTGTAAAATAATAATAATAATAATAATAATAATAATAATAATAATAATAATATGGTGAGTGTAGTGTATGGATTTTTTTTTTCTGTACTGTACAGGGAGGCTCCCATGGTTGGTCACTGCCGTTGTGGCCTATGCTGTGCTCAGGCCCTCTCTGGGCCATAATCATCGCACAGATGTGTTCTAACTGGTCTTACTACACTCTGCTTACCTCACTGCCTACCTACATGGACACAGTGCTGCACTTTGACCTTCGCCAGGTTAGACTTTTTAAAGGTTTTAGCCCACTGACCACAGTGTCTTAGAGCACTGTGAATAAATACATTCAAATGCTATTTATGAATATCTCAACCACAATTGGACAAACAAGCAGTACTCATGAGATGAAAACATGTCATCTGACATTCTCTTATTCTGCTGTGTAGAACTCCTTCCTGTCAGCGTTACCCTACTTGGGTGGTTGGTTGTTCTCCGTGCTCTCAGGTGTGGTAGCGGACAATCTATTGGAGAGGAAGATACTAAGTGTAACGGCTGTTCGCAAAATCTTCACTTTCGCAGGTTAGTGACAGTGACTGAAGTCTATTTCAACTAACTCATTGTCATGAGTTGGATATATCCTTTTAACTTTGGTGTATTCAATTGAATTGTAGTTGTATAGCACTTTAAATTATAGAGCTTTACAGAAATCACGATGCAGATAACTAATGAGCAAAAAAAAAAAACATCATCTCTTCTGAGTGACACTGGATTGATGTATCTTTGTGTTACAGGTTTGGTTTTACCAGCAGCACTCCTGGTTGCTGTTGGACATTCCGGGTGCAGTGGCATCCTGGCTGTCACCTTTGTCACCCTGTCCAACACTCTCGGGGGCATCAGTGCAGCTGGAGTCTTCATTAACCAGATTGATATTGCTCCTCAGTATGGGCACTAAGATCTTCTCATATTATAGACTTCCCTGTTGCAAACCTTGACCTCTGTTTCATATGGTTAGAAATATGCTATAACTATAGCCTACAGCAGCGGTCCCCAACCTTTTTTGCGCCACGGACTGGTTTAATGTCAGACAATATTTTCACGGACCGGCCTTTAAGGTGTGGCGGATAAATACAACAAAATAAAATTATACGACCGGCATTAAAAAATGGGTTTTTAAAAAATATAATAATAATAAACGTGAATCCAATGTGAAATCGCAACTTTATTAGCAGCGGCCATAGTAACATCACGCCAACAACATAACAAGAGTAACATCCGCTCTGCCCCCTAACCTTAACGTATCACGTGACCGAGACAAGCGTCTTGACATGCGTCAAGAGTGAGTCATAGACGGATGTAACGGAGAGAATCCGGTCATTTTTCAAAATAAAACATCGTTCATACTCGGATAATAAATAAAATGGAAATAATGCAAGTTATTTATTCTTCCTGTGCGGCCCGGTACCAAATGACCGGCGGTTGGGGACCCCTGGCCTACAGTACTGTGCAAAAGTCAGAGATGGTCCTTTTATTTTAATTCAAATGGCCAGTTCATAATTATTGTTCATTATTTTGTGGCAAACAATAATGATGGGAAAAATGGACACTAAATAAATTCTAGTCAAACATCCAGAGTACTCATTTATGCAGGTCATTACTGAAGTTCAGTATTACAAATAAAATATTTACATATTGTGACATTGTGTGATTTGATGTTAAATGCATTTTCCCCATCATTATTGTTCATTATTTGTATTGTTCATGAATGGCACAAAGGTCTTCAACAGAAAAACCAGTATGACCTCTGTAAATATTTTATTTGTAATATTAAACTTTAATTTTGCATATATTTGAACTGTACTGCTGTGTGTGTGTGTATACTATCATACTGGTGTTTCTGTGTGTGTGTGTGTGTGTGTGTGTGTGTGTGTATGTGTATATATATATATATATATATATATATATATATATATATATATATATATATACACACACACACACGTACATACATACAGTGTATATATACATTGATTTCAGGAAGCATTTTAACAAGCTTGCTGTCTTCTTCCTTCTTTTCACTATATCCCATGGACTCAGGTATGCCGGCATACTGCTTGGGATCACCAACACTTTTGGCACTATTCCAGGAGTACTTGCACCAATTGCAGTGGGTCATCTTGCCAATGATGTGAGTTGCTATTGCATACATTTTTAAACAATACTTAGACTTCTGTATAGCACACTACACTGTTACAAAAACGTTTCCTTACAATACTCATTTCTTCTTAAAGCATTCTCTGATGGGCTGGAGGAAGGTCTTCTATTTATCTGCAGGACTGAGTGTATTTGGAGCCTTATACTACATTCTGTTTGCCACTGGAAAGATCCAAACTTGGGCACGAAGGGAGAACCAGTCAGAAACAGAGACTGAAAGATAGCACTAAACCTGTTCTAAAAAGGATGCTGTTCAAATTATTTACTTGAAAAGATAATTAATTTTTAAATGACTTTCATTATTTGATGTTCTTAATACCATAAATGAAAAATACATGAAAAAATGAAAATTTTTAAGGGAATAAGGGAAATCAATATGTTTGTTTATATATTTGATGTTTGTCTAATCCAGTATAGTCTATAATGTGGTTATGGTTTATCTGAAAAGGTCAAATAGGTCAAATAAGGTCCATTCCATGGGAATAACCGTAACCTCTAATAACACTGGAATGTCTCTACATTTTATTTGACTTTATAGAAAATCTCGGTTCATGAAACACCAGCAACACCTTTACAATCTACACAGTGTAATTTTTCAAAGCATTTTGTGTACTTCAGCCATTTGTATACGTTTATAGAAATGTACGAGTTTTCTTAACTCTTTATATGCCCATGTTTTGCACTTTATATAAACATGTTTATTATATAAATGTTTTTAAGCCATTGTCTAAAATAATTGTAGCATTGAAACCTATTGGAGTTTTACATACAACTGCAAATGGAAATATTTGCTTTTGTGTTGATTTTGTAATTTTAGTTACTGTTAACTTTTGTTTGTTGATTCTTATTTTAATCCTCTTTTTATTTTAATATTTTATATTAATATGTAAATTACATTTTCATATGAAAGTGTTAAACATTCCATATGTGAGGGCATTCATTCTGTGGCTCATTCTGTGGATACAGTAAGACTCTTGTGATATGTTTTGAGTAACATGGTAACATAACATAGATTTCCATATATGCTGGTATTTTATTTTTTTTAAAGATCGTGATTAATCAAAAGTTACTTTGGTACTGTTGTACACTGCCAGCCTACATCACATCATAGTTTGAGGGAGAGCATGTGATCCAAGTGGGAACCAAACAAGGGAACAAGTGGGGTTTATTTTAATAACATTAAAATAATACTATTAAGTCATGTAAACACTAAAGAATGGGAAGACATTACATACACTGTACATCAGGTGCATAAATACTCTTATATTTTTATCGATAGTACTTTTAGTATTGTTTATTTTTCCAGAGGGTAATAATTTAAAAAGTTTTTTTTTAATTAATGAGTGGCAATAAAAATTGAAGAATGCTTATATATAATCTATGGAAGAATCTTAAGAAAGCATTCTCTGATACCTAATGATAAATTTTAAAAGAACTTTGAAGAAATGTGTGTAATTATTTTTCTCTGACTTGAATTCTGTTGGTGCCACTGTACTAACAAATCCCTGTGTAATTTGTTGCTACAGAAACAAAAACTTTTTAGGAGAGCACATTACACACTTATTTACAACTAGGCACAATTTATCTTAGCCAATCCACTGACGCATGTTTTGGAAAGGAAAATCAGGAAATCAGAAAACCCGAAAGAAACCCACATAGACACCTGGAGAACATACGCAGAAACTTCACACAGACGTTAATCTGAGCTCAGGTGCCACTCACAGCACATACTGAAGTGTTTTATTCCTCTTGTACCACAGTAATTTGCCATAAAAATGTTTTCTTGAAGAGCTACAAGTCAGCGCCTTATGTTATCACTTAAGCAGGTTTTTTTTCTTTCTCTTGAAGTTCTTTCCCATGTCAAAATACTTACAGCTGACTGAAAAAATAGCCGACACTGAAGAGCCCTACCAAAACTGCTATGTCTCCTCCCAGAAAGCTTCATCACATCATTGAGTACATGTTTTTGAAATCTCTTTATGTGGAGCTTCCCTCTGTAACCCATTACTATGAAAACAATAGCACAATGAGCACATTCGACTAAACTTTCCAGTCTGTCCAAACCATCCTGTTTTAAGAAACGAATCTGACCAATCAGATTCAAGCATTCAACAGCGTGGCAGTATAGTGGATTAGAATATGTACAACACAAAAGCAATACTCAAAACTATTTATTTGTAGGTCATTTGTAACAGTTACTTTTCTTTTTACTGCATGTATGTGTAGTTAATAGTCTACTGCCCACAGACCTACTGTCAAGATTAAATTTTATTTTATTTTTAAGCCCAACTGCTAATACGTATCTCGCATATCTGCTGGCAGTGTCTTCTAAATCTGTTACTGTCTAAAGAAATGCTTATTTAAAGCTACCACTAGTTTTAAAAATGACAACGATAAATGATTATACATGATAAAGTTTATATTTTTAAATATTTACGTACAGTGCTCTTGGATTAAATTTTTACGTAAATGTGCAAGTGAATACAAGTTGTGCATAAATACTTAAAGAAAGTGCAGTAGAAAACATAAAAAAAAAACTATTTACATTGAGTGTGGTAACAAATTACACCTTAAAACTAATTGAGTTGGGTTCAGACACTTCATAAAGAGCAGTAACTCTAATAATAACCGCAATAAATAAAAACAATGTACAAAAAATTTAAAAAGCCCCACGTTTGTGGTCATTATTCCATAAAGGATGTGGATGAAGGTGGGTTAAAAAATCATGTCCTGTTCTGAGGTGTTTTGTACATTACTATTTGAAGCCGTGTCTGTAATGAACCTGGACTGATTGCCTGAGTGCCAGTACTTAGAGACTTTTAACTGCTGTAATGTTGGTGAAGGCATATGCCTCAGGAGTTCCTTTAGTAGGTCATTCTGAGACTCCTTTGCCTCCTTTCTTAAGCTCTCTTCATGTTGCCTCTGCTCCAGGAGACGAAGCCGTTCCCTCTCTTCCAAGGTTCTGGCAATTTCTGCAAAACACTCTTTCATGTCCTTTGTTATTTGTTCCTCCTGTGATACTTTCTTCGCCCTTTTGTTTGGTGGTGATTGAGGAGATTCTGTAAACAGAAACACACCAAAATCCCATTAGTCAGATGAGTTATGCATCTAGCTTCATGGACAGTAGGGTTAAGAGTAACCTTAGGCAGATGGAGTGTAGCTAGCAAGCTCAAACTCACCTTCATGACTATTGTGTACAAACTTTGTGCACTCCTTGGTGTCTGGGATGTTTGCAACACTTGAAGTGGTTTCAGGTTCAGCATTGTTTTTAGATGAAGTAAGCCGCTATAATCTCTGTGATGGGATTCGCAACAAGAGTTCTCTTAGCAGATTATTTTGAGATTTCAGTAATTCTTTAAACATGGCCATTTGCCTGGCCCGCTCTTCTCTTTCTTCCTCTTTTGCCTCCTTCCTTAAGCACTCTTCATATTGCCTCTGCTCCAGGACACGAAGGCGCTTTCTTCAAAGTCTCGGTCCATTTCAGTGAAAAACTCTGTCATGTCCTTCACCATTTGTTCACCCGTGATACTTTCTTGGCACTTTTATTTGGCGGTGACTGAGGAGATGGAGGAGATTCTGTAAAAAAAAAAAAAAACACAAAAAAAAGCAAATGCCATTAAACCTCAACACTGAAACAGTCACTAAACTGTATGTGTGTGATTGGGGTGCCAGTGGTGATGTGATAAGTTTACACTTACAAATATAAAATAAGAGATCAGATAACACTTGTTAATCCCATGTGCATGTTTCAGATAAATCCCTTAAACATTATTAAACATGAAACATAATCATTAAATGTGTAAACAGTCATTAAAGTGTAAATATGTTTAACAGTTCATGCTTGAAACATACTTTTCCATGACTATAAACATGTGTGAAGTGTACATTTTAGTTGTTTCCCACCGCATTCACTCAACCCTGTCACCTGAACAAATTCACTGCAGTGAAATATGTGCCATGTTCTACAAGTCACATGTTCAGTAAGAAGCATCATCTGAATTCCCTGAAGATCACAGGAAGACGAAATGCAAGATCTCGCATTCTTTTTTTCCCCTTTATTTTCCATGATATTGTCATATCGACTGTACTGACAATGCCACTTATAAATAAAACCCTGTTACCCAACTCATACAAATGGAATTTTTCATTTTAAAATATTAATCATAATATTAAATAAATCACTAGATTGGCATTTGTCCTTATGCCGGTTAACCACACTTTGTATCTTTGCTAATTCTTTGCTGAAAACTAATCATTTATTGAGACATTGTGGCCTGAGATGTGTCTATGCACACCACTGTGTTATAATGTGTGTAGTTATAATGAAAAATAAACACACCTTCTGGACTTAAGGGCACAAATTCTGTGCACATCTCAGTCTTCAGGGTGTCTGTATCACTCAGAGTGGCTTCAGCATCATTCTCTGAGGGATAAGGTTCTAAAGCAGCGGTCCCCAACCTTTTTTGCGCCACGGACCGGTTTAAGATCAGGCGATATCTTCACGGACCGGCCTTTAAGGTGTGGCGGATGAATACAACAAAATAAAATGATACGACCAGCATAAAAACGGGTTTTTTTTTTTTTATCTGCCCCCCGGCTCCCCCCACTGCTTAACGCTTAACCGACACAAGCGGAGTCATAGATGGATGTAACGGAGAGAATCCGGTCACAATAAAACATCGTTCAGACTCAGATAATAAATAAAATGGAAATAATGTAAGTGATTTATTCTTTCTGTGCGGCCCAGTACCAAATGACCCATGGACCGGTACCGGTCCGCCGCCCGGGGGTTGGGAACCCCTGTTCTAAAGGACTGAGCAAAACCACGGGGTTTGCACAACGTCCACCTCTCCATATGTAGTGGCACATATCGAAATACGGCCAGTCTATTAGTTTATTTATGACCTGCGTCTTTTCTTTTAAAACCCCGCGCTCTTTGAGTGATTTTCTCGTACACCACTGCATCCCGAACAGTGCCGTTCAGCTGGCGAATGATTTCTTCCTCTGACCGGATAGACAGCAGCTCCTTCGTTTCGGAATCCTTCCAATTTCCGGCCATTTTCCAGCCTTTTACAGTAACTGTCACCACCAGATCGCTATATATTTCTGACCTGCGTTTTAAACACTCGACCCAAATAATGATGTGTCGTTCACCGACGAGTCGACTCTTTGAACCGATTCACATATATGAGCCTTTCGAGGGTTTCTGTTTTTCCTCTTCTTTTTCCATCCATCCATCTTCTACCGCTTACTCCTTTTCAGGGTCACGGGGAACCTGGAACCTATCCCAGGGAGCCCTCTTCCTTATCTGTCACTTATTTTGTTTTAGTTTTGTAGATGTAGAAAATGTTATTTCTATCACATTGTAATTTAGTAAAAAAAATGATGTGTTTGTATGAGGCAGTATGACCGAGAAGTCGTGTTGAACATACAGTATACTCTGTGT
Organism: Ameiurus melas; assembly: GCA_012411365.1. Classification (NCBI taxonomy): domain Eukaryota; kingdom Metazoa; phylum Chordata; class Actinopteri; order Siluriformes; family Ictaluridae; genus Ameiurus; species Ameiurus melas. The sequence goes on from CM022774.1 coordinate 17,094,670, forward strand.
AGTTAGGGAGGCGATTAGTTATTATCAATAGAAATGAATCACTGAATCATTTTTAATGAAGCGTAGACACGGCAGGAATAATAACATGATTGCCTATTATTAACGGTCATGTAATGCTATTTTGTTAATTAGGAGGTAAAATAACATCCGTGAAAACAAGCCCAGACAAAGTTAGTCAATGAAGGACAATCACTAGTCAAACTATAGCAAACTGTCTGATTTAGAAAATAAAAATAGCAATGAGCCGTCTTCGGAGCAGAAAGAGTCGACTCTTATTGGTAAACTGAGCCGAATAATCTGAATCATTGAAAAGAGACGAAATTCCCATAGCTGGCTAAAACTCGTCGCAGGAAAAATGCGTCACAAAACGTCAGCGTCTTAATCCGGCAACGTCCAAGTTTTCACATTATTGCTTTGCAGCTGAGTGGATGTGACATAATAACACACTTCAGTGATCATGGAATTGAGAAAGATAAGGCATATGTGATACAATCGTTAATATTAATGGGAAAGTTTCACATTTATAAAATGAAATGGTCTGACTCCAAACCATAATTTTTCTTACTTTAAAATGATTTCAAGCTTTAGTGTTCTGTTTTGTATAATTGCACAAGTAAAAAGGCAATTAGAGCTTATAACATTGTAAGAAGGTGTGATGTATAAAGTGGCACCCTTTTTACTTTTGTTTATTGTACTTTTTTTCTTGTCATCTGGCATTGTTTTTATTTTATTGTATTTTACTTTTGTCATTTTGTGTTATTACTTTAAATGAATATGTCTCACTGTGTTGTTCTGGTTTATGGCATTAATTATATATGCCATATATAGTGCCATATATATATATATATATATATATATATATATATATAATTTCTTTAAAAAAATTAATTTCTTTTATTTTTTTTTAAAGAAAAAAGGTTTAAACATTTTTCCCATACGCTAATTAATAGATTTTACCCTAATAAGTGATGTCTTAAAAGACTTAACAAAGATATCAACATAAATTGTTCTTTTTGTTTGGATAAACCAGAAACGTCCTTGCATTTGTTTTGGTGCTGTACCCAAACTGTTAAATTCTGGTCTGTCATTTTTGAATTAATTCAGTGTTATACGAACCCCAACTTTTTTTTAACTTATAGAAATTTTATTTTCGGTTTTCAGAACTATGGGGGGGGGGGGGATTTTGGTAAATTTTTCTTTGTAAATCTTGTATTTTTATTAGCAAAGTACCATATTCATAAATGTAAATTCTCAAAGTGCAATCCTCTCTTTTTGGTCTTCAAATGTGAGCTTGAAATTACTTTTCAGTTTATTACATAATTAGAAAACTTAAAAGCAGTATAAAAGACTTGGGGATCTATTGTCTGTGAATGACTTGATATACTTTAAGGACTTTTTATTTATTTGTTATTTTCTCCTGGCTTGTTGACATTATGTGATTGTGTTATTACTGGCATAAAAACAGTTTTAACATCTATTTCTAATATTGTAGTTAAACTAATCTCGTAGAAAGCATTAAATTTCCAGTTACCTATCATGATTCACACTACTGTATATATTTAATTCTGTTGAATTTTGTATGTGTATTGTAATTTATAAGAACCCTTTAGAATCTTAAAATGTTTCTACTTATAATCATCTCTGATAGAAAGTTTTATATTATGGTGTATGGGTCTACACAAAACCTTTAAAGGTGAAAACCCTGTAGAACCACATACATAGTTGTGTATCTCTCACATAAGGTACTTAATCAAGTTTTTCTGTTCAAGGGTGCCCTATAGACCCATCACTGTTTTAATTCCCCTCAGCTGCTGAACTGTGTGGTCTACACCTGTGTAGACCAACAAAATGCTAAATTAATGTTTGAAGAGAGACACTTTTTGGCAGAATTTGTCTCTGGTTGAATGTATTTCACACTTTGTATAGCCTGATTTTATGTGTATTCTCTGACTGTTATATCTGTGGTTTTCATTATTTATCTTTTCATCTGGAAGAACAAAATGGAATATATTAATAGAAAGAACTATTAATACTGACTGAGTACCTAATATGATGGTTTTGAATTTTGTACTCTCTTGTGACTTGAGATGTACTGTACATGAATGATTAATGGAAAATTTCATAACCTCTGGAATAATTGCTTTCATAAAACACTATATTTGCTATACTGGTTTAATTAACAATTTATTTGAATTTTCAGTATGTTAAATTGTAGCAGGGATTGTACAACCACAAAATATGAAACATACTGAACTAGATGTACTAGAAAAATATTTATTTTTGATATTAGTAACATGGTATGAAATGCACAATCACTTTTAAAAAGTACTACTGTAGACCTAATGTTTATGTAAATGGTTGACACAGTATTACCAGTACTTGCAGTATTACTTTTTAAAAGTGATTTTAGAGCACGGTTTCCCAACCCCGGCCCTGAAGTTCCTTTTCTTTCTTTCTTTCTTTCTTTCTTTCTTTCTTTCTTTCTTTCTTTCTTTCTTTCTTTCTTTCTTTCCTTTAAAAAACATACAATGATGACTATAGTCAAATAACTTTTTTTTTGTTTTTTTACCTCACATATACATTTTTTAAGTGACAGTTCTTGATCAGACAAACTGAAATACTTGAGAGGTTCAATTAATATAAATTTGTCTACTTTATTTGTTTAGTAATGAAATTTAGCAGCTTTTTACTTTTTCTTTGTGGGGTGCCTTTACCTCTCTGTCTTTACCTCTCTACAGTTGTGAAACACATGGAAAAGAAAGCTTTTACACATGAATAGGACATATTTGCATTCTCAGATTCTCAGACAGAACCCTAGTGTGCTCACACATGCTAGTGAGTGCACCTTCAGACATCAGACCTTAATGCTCAATCGACTGTGTGAATAAATTAGCAAGTGTGAGCATTTGGTTTCTAGCTGTTGAGACAGGGTGTGGTTGGTCAACTGGAATTGTGCTACCATGCAAAGCTTTGGGATTTCATTCTCTTCTATGGGTCATAAATTTGTTTCTTATTATCTTACTGGCAGAAGGGCAAATTGCATAACTGACTTGATAGAGACAAAGTTTAATCATAATTGATATTGTGTCCCATATTTGTCACTTGCCTCAATATACAAAACATTTTTATGGTTCTTCCTAGACTGATTTAAAATGAATATGACTATTGCTTTGAAACATGAAATAAACTTTCAGAATAAAGTTTTATAAGTTTAACAGACCTGCTGTATGAGTATGTCCTGTAAGAAAATAGAAGGTTGTGGCCCTTCCTCTCCAAATGCATGACTCAACATTGAAGTCCTGCCAGCACTTGACCCAGATCCAGAATACCATGTCTCCTCCCACATGCCAGTCAAATGGCCACAGTTTACAGTGGCGTATACTATGACAGTATAAATAGAAATGCTTTTTCCCCCATAATTTCACTAATGGGGCATACGCTTTGCAGATATGTTGGTTTAGAGTAAGGTCTGTTTTTCAGTGCTGGTAAACAAAACCAAGTGGGGACAAAGGTTAGATAAGTTTTGATGTCTCATAACAGTAGGGAAGCTTGGAAACATAAGCTGTTGCAGTGTTTGAATGTGAAGAGATTGGAGGCATTTACAAACTCACTTTATTATTCCTCTGTGACAAATAGAGAAAGTGGATTGCGCAGAAAGGGACAGCAACTGCTGTTTCAACTGCAGTATATTAATCATTTATGTCTCTGCTTAAGCTCTCCACTTGTGTGATAAATTCTTATCAGTGCCAATCATATGACTGCCTTTTCAGACCACACCATTTAACTCCCTCATTCATACTTTCTCTCTGTCCTACATATTTAACTGATATCTGTGCCTCAGAATTCCCCATGGACTTCATTGTCATATAGATTAGTTAGCAATGAAATAAACTATTAAAGTAAATTTTACTTTAATTAATACCTCAAAAGTGAAGCTCTACAGGAGCTTAGTCTAAATCAAGCACAAAAGTTTATAATAATAATTTCTTATTAACAGGTTTTCACACTATACGTAGTAATATAGTAATAAGTAATTATTTGAAATATTATTTATGTCTGTTTGGTAGTATTTGGTGTTTCATTAAATTATTCTTTGCAGAGGGAATAACTGTTCCTCTTTGTAAACTTTCACAACATGAAGAGATCTTATTTCCTCAGGTTGGGTGACAAGTCTCTCCTTTAATAACATTTAATTCATACTTGCCTCTAAATGTTCTGTGCCTCTCCTCATGCACTGTATGTTCTCTTATCATTTTGGGGAAACTAGAAAAGCTACTATATTCAGTTAAACTTGCATAGTATTATCACACACCAACAAACAGAATTTGCACAGGTTTGCATTTTAAATCATATTCACAATTAGGACTTTGCATACATGTTCTAGCTAGTTCAAGGCATTAGGAGGTTGCTTTGTTGTTTCATAGTTTCGCGTTTTAGAGTTTAGTTGTCTGTAAATCTAAGTCATAGTTTTTAGGTTCTATTTTGGTTCTATTTGTTTTGGCAAGCTTTCATACATTTTAAGAAACATTCAAAGTAATTAACAAATTAAGTGCAATCAGGTTGTTGTGTTGTGAATACTGTGTTGGAAAAAGGTCTGTCAATAAGTTACATGTCTTGCCTGGTTTGAATATGTTAAATTCTCCATAATTACTGTTTTAGATTTTACAGGGATCTTAACAACTAATTATCTAATAACTAAAGAATCTGTGAATTTGCTCAAATAGAAAACAAGTGTTGTGTCAATAATTTATCACTCCGTAGCAACATCAATAGAAGTAATATTCTCTGCCCCATGGTGGAATGTGTGCTGTTTTCATAGTGCCACTGTCTGAAGTGTATGAAGCAGTGTATGTGTCTATCTGCTCTATCAGTGTCTGACTGAAAGAAGCAGGTGTTGGTTTGGTCTGTTGAACTAGGGAAGCAAAGGGAGGTTGAGAGGAGGAGCAGAGGGATGCCAGCTGCTTGAAATAGGTCCTACGAAGTGATGGAGACTATAAGGTACTTGCTTTGGGAACGGTAGGCTATTATATAGCTTGGGACCAGTAGGCTATTATGTTGGAGTTTAATAAATCAAGAATGTCTTTATATAACAAAAAAAAATCTAAACAGATTTCAATATATTTTAACTGTGCAATAAATATAATTTTAAAACCAGACATAATCAATTTGGGCCTTGATTGAATAAAGTGTATTGATTGAGGAGAACCACCACACTGTCCTATCTGCAGATTAAGTTTGAATGTGAATAGGTGAGCCATTGGTTGGAGGCCTGCGATAGACAATGGTGCTTCATCTCCTATTATCAGTCAAGTGTTTCTGATGTAAATATCTGCTTGTGAATACAATTTGCATTCAAGCAGTCTCATCAAGCAGTGTCATCACTTAACCGAATATCAGTAAACCTTTGTTACTGGGAAAACATTACTATGCAGGTATAGATTCAATAAATAACTGCATAACGGTACAATAGAGTACAGTACACCATTTCTGACATTATTCAGTAAAATAAGTGATATTTTGTTTAACTGACACACAGTACAGTTTAAGTTTCTCAAGTCTTTATGTAAGCTCAACCTCTTAAAGCATATGCTATACATACTAAACATGCCAGTGTACCTTACACAGGCTCCATATCTCATACTTACGTAGGTTATAGTGTCTAAGAGCATTAAGTCCATTAATTCTTCTAAGAGGAATAAGTCTTAATTAGAAAACTATGAGCTAATATATGAAGACTCCTACTTTTACATATTGTGTATGTTGTGAAAATGTAAAGCTGTACACAAAGACATATCATGTTCCTGAATCAGTCATGTCACATTAGCAACTGTTCATGTTTCATGCTTGCATTAAAAAGATCTTTCAGGAATCATAACCAGTCATTATCTTTGAAAAAGCAGGGATGTAAGCATAACAGCAGCCACTTATAAAGTATATTTAAAAAAATATTATTATTATTATTTTTTGTCAAAAAGACTGAACTTCTGTGGGTCAAGCCCGGAATCCGTGATGCACAATGATGACGTCACGCGGCCGAGGCGGGGAGTTTTTGCTGTGAAAATGCGTGTGATTTGCGGTTCAGTGCGGGAGGAGGGGAGGAAACTCGACCGCCTACTCGCATATAAATTCCGAGGCCGAGGCATTTTTCGGTCTCTTTCTGTTAACCTGGCAAAGGGGAGCAGCTGCTGCGGAATAATCGCCAAATCTTGGTAAGTGGCCTTTCTGAGTTTTTTTTTTGTCCTTAGAAGCGTCAATTTATTCTGTAACTATTGACCAAATCTTCTTTGATGCGCGTGTGTATTTCTGATGTAACTGCCTTCCATTAATTTGTTGGTATGAAAAGATGGAGTGTTGGAATGTCGGATAAGTTTCTTTAAATGACCTTTAAAAGATGGCGTGTTTTGGTGATGTTTAGGTTTTTTCTCTCGTAGATCTCAAACCGTTAAACCCCGTTTCAGGTGTTTTTAGTCCGATATTTAGTCATATTGAACAATGGCCGGGGAACCGGCTACAGAACAAAGACTGAGTCAGTAGCCTGTCAGGCCTGTGTGGAAGTATGTACACCCTTCTTAGTGTTCCTCTTCGTACTAGTCAAAAACCTCTGGGCGCCGTTCCTATTAAGTAGTCTCGTTTTTCCCCTCAGTGTAGTTTATCTGACGCTTAATCCTACGTGGCCCTAAACACGTGTCGCTCCTCGGCGTGCGGCCGGCCTACAGGCCCCGGCTCTCGGGACTCACCCTGGATTATCACCGCTATTGGTGAATCACCAAATACGCCACGTGGTAATCAAATGTATTTCGATAAGTAATGTTACGTTTGATCATCTTTGACAGAAACTTAAGTCATCATGGGAAAGGAAAAGACCCACATTAACATCGTGGTTATCGGCCACGTCGACTCTGGAAAGTCAACCACCACCGGCCATCTGATCTACAAATGCGGAGGCATCGACAAGAGAACCATCGAGAAGTTCGAGAAGGAAGCCGCTGAGGTGAGCGTTTTTATGGTTTTTTTTTTATTTGACATGAATAAGTTCTGACTCACTTGAGCCAAGATGGCGCCCGAAGCACGCGTTAGTGGGTTTGAGCCGGCAGGGTGTGGGGTGGGTGTGGCTTACGCAGACTCGGTGACGTAGAAAAGCTGTAATGGCGCCCACTGTCGCTTATATGAACCACTGCTTCCTAAAGGCCATTATCAATTTTTAAGGGAATTCAAATGTTTTATTTTTTTCATTGAAGACTGGTACTTTATTTTTAGTAGTAATATTTTTAGGGTTGGGGTTCAATATGCTACAAAACCCCTATAGGAATCAACTGGGTTCTGATTTACTGGTTTAATTTCAGATGGGAAAGGGCTCCTTCAAGTACGCCTGGGTGCTGGACAAACTGAAGGCTGAGCGTGAGCGTGGTATCACCATCGACATTGCCCTCTGGAAGTTTGAGACCAGCAAGTACTACATCACAATCATCGATGCCCCTGGACACAGAGACTTCATCAAGAACATGATCACTGGTACCTCACAGGTATGTACCTGGCTTGAATTTGTTCTCTTATTTTGAATGAAACTAACTGTTTGCTGAAGTTAACCTTTTCCTCCCCCCTCAGGCTGATTGTGCTGTGCTGATTGTTGCTGGTGGTGTGGGTGAGTTCGAGGCTGGTATCTCCAAGAATGGACAGACCCGTGAGCATGCCCTCCTGGCCTTCACCCTGGGAGTGAAGCAGCTTATCGTTGGAGTCAACAAGATGGACTCCACCGAGCCCCCATACAGCCAGGCTCGATTTGAGGAGATCACCAAGGAAGTCAGCGCTTACATCAAGAAGATCGGCTACAACCCAGCTGCCGTTGCTTTCGTCCCAATTTCTGGATGGCATGGAGACAACATGCTGGAGCCCAGCACAAACGTGAGTTTAAAAAATGCCCAGATGTGTGGTGACTCTTTCACAAAATGGTCAGTGGCCTAACTTGAGCTTTTCTCTCTGTAGATGGGCTGGTTCAAGGGATGGAAGGTTGAGCGTAAGGAGGGAAATGCCAATGGCGTTACCCTTCTGGATGCCCTGGATGCCATCCTACCCCCTTCCCGCCCCACTGACAAGCCTCTCCGTCTGCCCCTGCAGGATGTCTACAAAATCGGAGGTTTGTATTGTTGTTGGATGCACAAGTTATCCCATTTCTTTTCAACCAGCTCACTGGGATTTTAATGTCTATAGGTATTGGAACTGTACCTGTGGGCCGTGTGGAGACTGGTGTTCTGAAGCCTGGCATGGTTGTGACCTTTGCCCCTGTCAATGTGACCACTGAGGTTAAGTCTGTTGAAATGCACCATGAGTCTCTCCCTGAGGCAACTCCTGGTGACAATGTTGGCTTCAACGTGAAGAACGTGTCTGTGAAGGACATCCGTCGTGGTAATGTGGCTGGAGACAGCAAGAACGACCCACCCCAGGAGGCTGGCAGCTTCACTGCTCAGGTTGGACTGCTGCCACTTTCTTGTTATGATCTGCATTACTTTTACCTAATTAAGCTTTTGCTAATGAAGACTTTACCCATTTTGCTGTATAGGTCATCATCCTGAACCACCCTGGTCAGATCTCTCAGGGCTATGCTCCTGTCCTGGACTGTCACACTGCTCACATTGCTTGCAAGTTTGCTGAGCTCAAGGAGAAGATTGACCGTCGTTCTGGTAAGAAGCTTGAGGACAACCCCAAGAACCTGAAGTCTGGAGATGCTGCCATTGTTGAAATGGTTCCTGGCAAGCCCATGTGTGTGGAGAGCTTCTCTACCTATCCTCCTCTTGGTACGTTTCCTAATACACACTTGTTGCATGTTTGCAAATTAATTGTGTGGCTCAAGATATGACTGATGTCTTGTCCCTGTTTTCAGGTCGTTTTGCTGTGCGTGACATGAGGCAGACCGTTGCTGTTGGTGTCATCAAGAGTGTTGAGAAGAAGGCTGCTGGTGCTGGCAAGGTCACAAAGTCTGCACAGAAGGCTGCCAAGACCAAGTGAATTCTCATTCCAGATGTGTTAAAGGTGGTGGGGCATCCACCCCCATTTCCTGGAATTTCTCTAAACCTGGGCACTCTACTCAAGGACTGGTTAATGCTGATTAAAACTCATCGAAAAAATTTTCGCAGGAAAGGATAATTAATGTGGCTTCATTGTTTGACCAATAGCATCTTTCAGTTGTTAATTTGAGTTGAATGGTTTAGATCTGCACTTGTTGCCACTGTTAAATTGGAAAGAAAGCTGCTGAGTAACTAATAAAGGTATTAAAAAATTGCAATATGTGTGAACCGGATTCCTTTTTTCTAAGAACACCATTGCTAGCTGTCATTGCTCCTTGTCAGTGCTGTGCTGACTTGTGTCCAATCATGGCTCTGGGTGCCCTTGGTGCCTACCAATGGTGCCCCTGTCTTCACTGTATGGTGGATCAAGTGTCCAGGCTTTGGTACCCTCCCCAACCGAAGCACTATAAATTTGGGTGGTCAGTGTGACTTGTTCCTTTTTCATCTGGCTTTACTTTTGGGTGTTCAGGCAGTGCTGGGACTTGGTAAGTTACTATGCTACGATTAATGTTTTGGGTTTTTTGTTTTCACTGAACATCTTGTCAAGTTTTACTTGACAACCAGACCTGGTGAAAAATCAGTAGACTTTACTCGGGGGTTCTCTAGATAGTGGGTACGCGTTAAATTGAGAGGGTTTCTAGGCTCTCCTCTTTATTTAAATGGGGGGGAAAACCCTTTTAGTCTGGGGTTTTATCTGGCGCCCTATCGTCATTGAGACGTGTGCGTTGTCAGGTTTCTGGCGGTCCTTAAACAACATGGCCGGCGCGCACGAGCACGCCGGCTCAACATGGAGGACGGGAAGAGGAGGGAGGCGGGCTGAGTCACCGTCCTCTGATCACACACGGGAGGGGTTATTAAACAACCTGTTCACTCGCAGTCTACATACTTAATATCGGAGTTAAGCTATAAGTGGAAATTTGCCTGTGAAGGGAGGAAGAAAAAGACCGGAAATCCGAACTTAAATATGGAGTGTCCTCTGTTGGTACACTCTAACGGTTTAATTCCGTCTTCTCTAATGGACGCCTTTTCTCCTGGTCCACGGGCCAAAATACTCACTCGACTGTATATTATCGGTCGAAACGACCACTCGATGTACCTGGCTTGATTTATATCCTGCATTTGTATACAGCACCGATATTTAGTCGAGAGTTTAGAGGATCTAGAGTACTTCCCGAAAAGTGACACTTTTATTACTTTTCCGTGAAAATGAAGCTCGCCTGTTTCAACCCTCGGGTCTATTTTGACCGCTCCAAAGGGAGTCGTGTCATGAGGTAATACCACACGCGATTCAGCTAATACCGCCCGTGTTTCTCCACAGTGAATCGCCACTATGGGTAAGGAAAAGACCCACATCAACATCGTGGTTATCGGCCATGTCGACTCCGGTAAATCCACCACCACCGGCCACCTGATCTACAAATGCGGAGGAATCGACAAGAGAACCATTGAGAAATTTGAGAAGGAAGCAGCTGAGGTGTGGTTGCACACGGACATTCACTGGTGCTATGAATAAACCGTGAATACATTGGGAAAGCATGCTGCTGGTCTTTTTATGGGTGCGCCTCTCTGACGCCTGTGGTAGTCATGCGGTGACGTAGGAGCGCCACCTACTGTTCAGTTATAGTTACTGAAATATTTCAGACATAACCAAGTCGTTCATTATCAGTCACACAGTGTATGGTTTCATTATTATTTACCCAGTGAATGGTTTCATTATTATCAGTCACACAGTGTGTGGTTTCATTATTATTATTTATACAGTGAATGGTTCATATTAATTTATTCTTTATGATTTTCCTTATTGTTGTTCAACAAATTCCCTTTAACTGATGATATGCCAGTCAAAATGAATTCTAACATTTTTAAATTGTACTATATGATTGGAACATTATACATTCTCTACGACTAGATGGGCAAAGGCTCCTTCAAGTACGCCTGGGTGCTGGACAAACTGAAGGCTGAGCGTGAGCGTGGTATCACCATTGATATCTCTCTTTGGAAGTTTGAGACCAGCAAGTACTACATCACCATCATCGATGCCCCTGGACACAGAGACTTCATCAAGAACATGATCACTGGTACCTCACAGGCATGTGCTTTTTTTTTAAAGCAATTTAAAAATCCCATACAGTGAATAATATCATTATTTTTAGTCTACACTGTAATAGAGAAAATGCAAGCCAGTGTATACTAACTTTTTTGTTTAAAATATTTTGGTGACAGGCTGATTGTGCTGTGCTGATCGTTGCTGCTGGTGTGGGGGAGTTTGAGGCTGGTATCTCCAAGAATGGACAGACCCGTGAGCATGCCCTCCTGGCCTTCACCCTGGGAGTGAAGCAGCTTATCGTTGGAGTCAACAAGATGGACTCCACCGAGCCCCCATACAGCCAGGCTCGCTTTGAGGAGATCACCAAGGAAGTCAGCGCTTACATCAAGAAGATCGGCTACAACCCAGCTGCCGTTGCTTTCGTCCCAATTTCTGGATGGCATGGAGACAACATGCTGGAGCCCAGCACAAACGTGAGAGCATAATACATTTGTATTAATCACCTTTAATGTATACAGTACATACAATAAAAGAGACATAACATAAATGTCATATGTCGTAAAGTAAAGTCAGCATGCTCAGAACTAGTACCTAAAACTTTTGGCAAATTTTTTACTAATTCTAAACTAAAACTACCAGAACCAAAACAATGAAAGTGTAACAGTAAAAAAATGTCTACCGTCTACAGATGACATGGTTCAAGGGATGGAAGGTTGAACGTAAAGAAGGTGCTTCCAATGGAACGACTCTCTTGGAGGCCTTGGACTCCATTCTGCCCCCCTCCCGCCCCACTGACAAGCCTCTTCGTCTGCCCCTGCAGGACGTCTACAAGATTGGAGGTGAAAATCTATCTGCATTTTATACATGAAGCAAACAATTAATTCATGCATACATATATGTAATTTTTTAATATATTCATATACATTTTTTTCGTGCTTCTCTCTCAGGTATTGGAACTGTACCTGTGGGCCGTGTCGAGACTGGTATGCTTAAGCCTGGCATGGTTGTGACCTTTGCCCCTGTCAACTTGACCACTGAGGTCAAATCTGTTGAGATGCACCATGAGTCTTTGGCTGAGGCTTTGCCTGGTGATAACGTTGGCTTCAACGTGAAGAATGTGTCAGTGAAGGACATCCGTCGTGGTAATGTGGCCGGAGACAGCAAGAACGACCCACCCCAGGAGGCTGGCAGCTTCACAGCTCAGGTTGGACATGGGCAAATATGTTAGAAACTACTAGTCAAAAGTTTGGACACTAGAAATTTGTTTCTAAGAGAAGTACAAATAGCAAATAGTGACGGTAACGGGCAAGTATAACTTTATTTGTGAATTTGGATGTATTTCTAATAAGTAGTTTTTACATAAAAGAAAAGGTTTAGTAAAAGGGAAGAAAACTCTTCAATGAGTAGGTGTCTCCTCTCACTTTCCTGCATATAGATATTTCTCATGTCATCTGGTGCACTCTTACTGGTTAAAGATGAGAAGTCACAGAAACTTATTGCTGACTCTATGAAATCTGCATGATGTACCTCTTTCATGTCCTTAATATTTACTAAATAATTTACCATAATCTACTGAATATAATCTATATTGTGGGTTTTAAAAAGTCCTTTACACTGTTCTTTCTTTTTTCTTTCAGGTCATCATCCTGAACCACCCTGGTCAGATCTCTCAGGGCTACGCTCCCGTGCTGGATTGTCACACTGCTCACATTGCCTGCAAGTTTGCGGAGCTTAAGGAGAAGATTGACCGTCGTTCTGGCAAGAAGCTTGAAGACAACCCCAAGAACCTGAAGTCTGGAGATGCTGCCATCATCCTTATGATCCCTGGAAAACCTATGTGTGTGGAGAGCTTTTCTCAGTACCCACCACTGGGTAAGTAGTTTAACTGAGGATGCTTGTTATTCATAAATCACTGCCATCTCGTCTCATTTGAACTATTTGTTTCAGGTCGTTTTGCTGTGCGTGATATGAGGCAGACCGTTGCTGTTGGTGTAATCAAAGCTGTTGACAAGAAAGCCCCTACTGCTGGCAAGGTGACCAAGTCTGCTCAGAAAGCCGCCAAAAGCAAATGAATCCGTCCATCAGACACCCAAGGAATGTGTAGAGCGTCCCATCCTGCAATGTCTCAGAACCTGAACTTGTATCTTAAGGACTGGATAATGCTGATAAAAACCCATCGCAAAAGCTTTCGCAGGAAAGAAGGAGATTATCTTTTTTAAAGCACCTTAGGAGACAATGATTACAAAAATAAAAAAAAAGATTACCAATAAGGAATTGGTTTTGGTCTTTCTGCTTGTGTCAAAGCATCACTCAGTGCATCTCTTCCATTGTTTAGTTAAGTGTGTTTTGAAGTACTGAACATTTTAGACTTCTTTAAAGTTTAATCTTTAAACTTAGCTAGCTTTTACGTATAAACTTCTACACACTATTGGTGAACGTAATGAAAATGAAAGTTGCTATTTGTGTCTATTTATGCACGACACCATTTTAAATTAAATACATTAAATTACTTTTAATAAGCAAGTTAACTAAGAGTGTAAGTTTATATATTGTTTTTAAATTATGGACATAAGAGGAAGGGAAAATATGGGCAATAGTGTATAATATAATATACTTTTATTTAAGTACAAAAAAAGAAGAAGTAAAAAGTAGCTTACCACACTCATTTCCAGTATACCTACTTGAATTATTGTGCAGGGTTTGGCTTGCCAGTAAAACATGAACGTCCTGGTCACAGAGGGTAAATCACTTATTTAACTTTCCATTAACTGATGTTCCCAATAAATCACTGGGTATATATTGGTTCGGTTTTCCAGCTCTGTGGATTTTAAATGCTCTACAGGAGAACATCCATAGTGTATAACAAAAATTGTCCTTTGATGTTGAACTAGAAGCTACTCTAGTCTGACAGCTATGTGCAGGAAATAAGTATTTATAGAAAGTGTTTTAGGGATCAAGTTTTGGCTTAGCGGTTAAGGCTCTGGGTTGCTGATCAGAAAGTCGGGGGTTCAAGCCCCAGCACTGCCAAGCTGCCATTGTTGGGCCCTTGAGCAAGGCCCTTAACCCTCTCTGCTCCAGGGGCGCTGTAACATGGCTGACCCTGCGCTCTGACCCCAACCTCCTGACAGGCTGGGGTCAGGAGATTGTTTTATGAAATAAAATTTCATAGTTGTTTACTATGAAGCAATATTTTATGCGAAGAAAGCAATTTCACTGTGCTCTACTGTATATGTGACCAATAAAGACTCTATCATTAGCATTATTATCATAGGTGTGAAGTGTATGATTAATCATTTCCAGCTTCCTGTCTCAAGGATTTAGACACTGCTTGATTTAACGTAATACAGTCTGGGAGTTAAGTGGCGTTTGAAGTGAAAGGAAACTGAAAGTGTAGTGATTTAATTATGCACTACTCCTCCCATTTAGCAGCTCTTGTTTCCGGTATGCCTACCCGGAGAACACCATTTACTGGCTGTACTTGCAGCAACACACTCACAAGTGTCTTTTCAGTTCTGCTGGTGGAGAAAAGCTCGAGCTGTAGACCAACAAGTATTCTTTCTTCTGACTAGGATCTCATGTAAGTCTGTATTCATGTTACCTTCTGTAAGTTTACACATTGACCTTAATGTTATAAGGTTGAAGAACCATTTTCAGATATGGGACATCTATATTTCTACATTTTAACTAGCAAGTGTCTGAATTAACCAAACTTACACTTATAGCTCACGAGGATTATAGTTTAAGGTTACTTAAATTGTACATGAGCAAAATTCTAAAACATTTAGAAAGTCATTTTTGAACACTAGTTGAATACATTTAGAACCGTATTATTCTGCAAGATCAAGTAATGTTTGAGTCTATATCTGGCTAATTCATATTAAGCCATCTCTTAATTTGTTTATATAACTAACAAATGGTAATATATTCAACAGAGAAATCATTTTGACTGTATTAAGACCACACGGTGATCATGTAGGCTTTTCAATAAGTTATCTTTTTTAAAGTGTATTGTCTAAGATCTAAAATACAAGGTACACTATATGGCCAAAACTATGTTGACACGCCTCCTAATTCTTATGTTCCTGTGTTTCAGTGACACCTATTTTACAAACAGGGTTGTAAAATTAATTGCAATCTCCATAGATAAGCATTAGACAAGGCAGAAGAATGGGACGTACTGAAAAGCTTTAAATATTAAACTTTAAACTTTAAATGTGCCATCTTTGACATGTAACTATCTTATTCAGGTTCTGAAGGGCAGTAGTAAATGGGAGAAAAAAAATCTTTAAACAAAATAATAAAAATTTATACTGATCACCCTGTTCACATATCATCCCATGGACATATTTATATATCGAAAACAATAGATTTGGCCTTGCTGTTCCAATACATTCAGAGGGGACTGTATATAGAACATCTACATCTAAAAGTTACTCCTCCAACTCACTAAGGCTTTAGGTCTGTTCTTTTCTCTCAGAGTTTAAATAAAATGTGGATATTAATTTGTCAAGGCTTGCCAATGTTATGTTCATCCCATGTTTATATTGGATGTTTTATATTGGATGTCAAATAAAACATTATAAAACCAGGTTTATCTGGGAGTTCGGAGACAGAACTTGTCATTATTTTCAAATATTACACAAAAAAATAAACAACACTACAGAAAAATAAATTAGCCCATAGTGGCGAAGTTTAAATTATTTAACCACTTAAGCCCAAAATGCCAGATAGAGCCTTACAGAGCTGAAGTCATGACATAGGTAAGAAATGATTGTAGCAATGTTTTATCAAATATAAAATCAATGTGTAATTTAATTTGTTTCATAGGCTATTAAGAGATTGTTGGAAGTGTTGTGGATATAATAATAATGATCATTTGTCAAGGGCTTCATTTCCTAACAATATCATCTGAATTCCTAGCTTTAACTGATCATTCAACATGGTGCGAAGCCCACCTGTGGAGAGGCTACCCAGCCCTACAGGTGAGAATATGGATTTTTTTTTTTTTTTTTAGATGAACACAGAAATTACACATCATATAGTACACATACATTCTTGGATGTCAAATCCTTTGTTCACCTACAGTAGGATCAAATATGAAGTTGTGAGTTGGGTTTGTTGTATAGGTGTTATGTGATGACTATGTGATGACTCAGTATTTATAACACCAACCACAACTCTTTATGTATAAAAAAAGAAAAGAAGAAAAAAGTGGGTGGTTAGTGATGGAGAGTTTCTGCCATGTCCTGCTGGATCTGCTCCTTAAGTATATTAGAATTGTGATATAAACATGATATAAAAAATTGCTAGAATAGTTTTTTCAGGGTTTTAATATCCTTTTGCCATTCTTTAAGATATGGTCTTGTGCAATTTGTTGACAAACCTAAGTTGTTTGTCATGGTCACACTGAATATGGTGCTGGACTACAACTCCCATCATTCACTGAACTTCACATGATCATGACACTTATGTCTCACAACTATTTGCACCTGATTCAGGTTTAATGAGCACTAGTATTTATAGTTATTTTACTAATATTTCAGTCATGTGTCTCTTTGATTGTGCAAGGGTACGTTTAAATTATTTTTTGCTATGCAGATTTGAATTTAACATCACTTGCACTTCCAGCTACTATTTTTTGTACACAACATTTTGGTTAAATGTCAAGAAATGGGTTCAACCACTTAAATACTCTAGAAAATCTAAGTTAGATATAGATATAAGTAAATTGGGAAATATCTGTGACTTTTTATTTTTATTAATAAATTCTATTTCTAACTGGAAAAGGTCAGTTTGGATCACTCTAATTAGGCACTTAGAACATGGCAGACTGTATATTTGCCCTACAGTTGATACTAACACTTAAAGGACCCATTTAGAGTCTCATTCGGATCAAAGAGTGAACAGTGAAGATTTCTTTAAGGACAGAGATCTAGGGATTTGATGGGACAAATTCCTAATTTAATTGCCAAAATAGCAATAGGTAAACTAAAGATGATTCAATAATAACGACAATAAAAATTTTGTTGTTTGTTTTGTTTTTATATTGACAATGTAAATATTAATAAAGAACAATCCCCTAAATTAATTATCTCTCTTTTTAAGGTAACCCTGGAGTAGAAGGTACCATCAGGGAGGGTTCACCTATCCCTTCTGAACTCGACCGCTGGATCAGGCAGCAAGGCCGAAACTTACGCCTGCGCCAGGCCGACCGAAAAAAAGCTGTGACACTGGTCAATAATCTGAAAAAGGATTTAATGAAGTTTCTGAAGGAAAATGATGAGCAGCCTTTTTTTAGGGATATCTCTGTTCTCAATAGTGGAAGCTACTATGAATTAGTGAAGGTAAACAACAACAAAAAAAAAACCCTGACCATTTTCAACATGATTGAAACTGTGTTCTGACTAAAGTAAAAAATAATAATAATTCAGTTTTATTATACTTATTGGGGGAAAAAGCTGATTTGTATAATCTAGGAAAGAGATTAAAGGGACCATTTTAGCTTGAAAAAAAAACTGACCCTGGTTGTTCAGTCTGAGGGGTTTATATGCCATTTTAGGTAATTTTGGGTCATTTTAGGAGTAGTTTCCCATTATATGTCCCAGTATGTTATTAGGTCTGAGTCTTTTGTGAATGCACTGTCAGTGATGTATTTTAAATATTAATCATAAACTTCAGCAATAAAATCAGCCCTGTACACCTGGATTAATGAACAGGGCAGTTGGAAATAATGGTTAGTTTAAAATCTTATGTTTAATTACATTTAACTATAATCCATAGGTAGTGGAATTCAGTTTTTCTCTCATAAATCTTACGATGTGGAATTAATAATGAATTTTTCTTACAAGACTTACTTTTTCCTGCTTTGTTTTAGATTATCAAACCCAATGAGTTTGACATCATGTTGAAACTTAAAACACCCCGAATTGTGTGGAAAGCGCTAGAGAAATATAATGGACTTTTCTATACAATTTCCCTTTGCCGACCTCCACGTGGTGAAATACGGGCATTCCTCTTGGAAGATGGACTCGTTATTTCAGCCTCCAAAATAATGAAGGAAATGCACCATTTGGTTCATAAATTCATCAAAACGCATAAAGGTAAAATCTTGTCATTGCGTTTCTTTCCTTACTACTATATCTGTTCTAGAAATTACATTTTCAGTTTAGTACAAAGAACAGTAGAAATTATTATAAGACACTCACTGATTGTTAATAGTTACGAATTCTTAAGTATTGTCACATACAGGCCATAATGTCAAAAGCATATTGAGTGGTTTCATTTGGTGGTCTGTGCAAGAACAGGTTTTGTGATACAATGATTCACAGAAAGTAAATAACACACAGGAAAAGAACAATTATTTAATAAACATATACCATGTACCACAGTACTTTAAACTGTACTTTAATATGCTGACTTTATGTATTCAAGATTCACTATACAATTATACTGAGATGTATGTTCAATGAGCACTTTATTAGGAACACTATACTAATACTTTGCAGCCTCAATTCTTCGTGGCATGGATTCCACAAGATATTGGAAACTTACCTTTCAGGTTTTGGTCCATGTTGATATGATTGCATCATACAATACCTGCTGATTTTTCAGGTGCACTTTCATGCTGCTAATCTCCCGTTCTACCACATTCCAAAGCAGGGAAGGCCAGTTTTGAGACTTGATTTGTGATGGTGCATTATCATGCTGAAAATAGCCATTAGAAGATGGTAAATTGTGGCCATGTGCCACATGGTGTACTTGATCAGCAACAACACTCAAATAGGCTGTGGCATACAAACAATGGTTGATTGGTATTAATGGGCCTCCAGTGTGCCAAGAAATCATTCCCCACATCATTACACCACCTCCACCAGCCTGGACTATTGACACAAGGCAGGTTGGGTCCATGGATTTACAGTATGTTGTTGGGAACAAATTCTGATCCTACCTTCTGTGTGCCTCAGCAGAAATCGAGATTCATCAGACCAGGCTACATTTTTCCGGATTCTACTGTCCAGTTTTGGTGAGCCTGTGCTTACTGCAGCCTCAGATTTCTTTTCTTGGCTGACAGAAATTAAACCAACGTGGTCTTCTGCTGTAGCAGCCCACCCACGTCGAGGTTTGATGTGCTGTGCATTCTGAGATGCTTTTCTGGGGTTATCTGAGTTACTATAGCCTTTCTGTGAGCTTGAATCAGTCCGGCCATTCTCTGTTGTCCTTTCTCATCAACAAGGTGTTTCTGTCTGCAGAACTGCTGCTCATTGAATGTTTTTTCTTTATTGCACCATTCTGAGTAAACTATCAGGAATGTTGTGTGTGAAAATCCTTTGAGATCAGCAGTTATAGAAATACTCAAACCAACACGTCTTACACCAACAATCACATTTTTGCCTCATTCTGATGGTTGATGTGAACATAACCCGAAGCTGCTGGCCCATATCAGCATGATTTTATGCATTGCACTGTGGCCACACGATTGGCTATTTGACAATTGCATGAATTAGTACCTGTCCAGGTGTTCCTAAAAAAGTGTTCTGTGAGTATATATTTGTAATGCATGTGAACATGTATAAAATTTTTACATTTGACGACCATTTTATAATCCCTGATTCCCTGTGTGTTCATTTATTTGGTCATTCCATTTCCTGCATTATTTCAGAAATGTAGAGGTAAATTCCTAAACTCCAGCTTTTTGGTTTATGCTTCAGTGCCTGCTGGTAAAGGTCGTTGGGTGGTGTGCAGGAAAAAAGTTAATTCTCCAGCTGTGACACTGGCATTCCTGGAGGAAAATGAGGGGGCAGAAATACTGTCTGTGGATATTGTTCCTGCCCTCGATGTACCTCAAGGCTGGCCAGAAGCTGCAAGATCCGGCCCGGATGTGGAAAACTGGCTTGGGAAGAATGCTCGGCGCAGAATTACTGGACAGCCTGTTTACTTTGTCCCTAAGAGACCCAAAGCACAAAAACTCACTACTATTGAAAAAGGTCTTAATTATGAGACATGAACTACACTGCCAGTCAAGAGTTTTTGAATACTCTCTATGAACATTTTTGGTTAAACTTTAAAAACAGTTCAAGTTATACTCTAAAATTTGAAAGTCAGTAAGAACTATTTATAAGTGAACTGAGAAATGTTTCCATTAAAATGAACTTCTACTGGGAAAGGCCTATCTGGAAAGCTTAAATACACTCTTTTATTTAACACTTGTTTAATTTTTTCCTTATTTAATTACCAATAGTAGGTAATCAATAAGTGTAATCAAATTAAAAAAATGTAAATCACATATTCAAAAGCCTTTGAGTGGCAGTAAATATCCAGTCCATTACAGTAACAGCTAACCTTAGGCACTGTGTGATTTCTGATGAAATGTGTTTTAATTTTCAGAGAGCTGGAGAATATCCTTCTCTCATATTGAAAAAGAGATGATCAGGTTCCATGGGAACAAAAAGACATGCTGTGAGAGTAAAACAAAGGAATGCTGCAGGTAAGAATTAGCATGTAGTATGATATATTTTGCACAGTTTTTACATGTAGTTACTTTTTTGTGTTATTTTTAACGGCCACTTTCATCTATTATTAGGAAACTGTGTTTGCGGCTCCTCAAGTGCCTGTTTGAGGGACTGAAGCAGAAATACCCCAAAGAGCTTGATCCTCTATGTTCCTACCATGGGAAAACTGTCTTCTTTTACAACCTCTGTGAGAGATTTGAAGACTCACTGTGGACTCCTGGCCAACTCTCAGTCTGCTTTATGAAACTTCTTTGGCACTTCGAACGTGCTGTAAATGATGGCTCGCTTCCCCACTTCTTTGTTCGAGACCACAATCTGTTTTCTCCATCCAGTTTCCCCAAGCGTAGTCTTCTGTTTCTGGGCAATGCTTTGCGGGAGCAAATGGAGTCAGGGCTTCCACTTTTGCAGGTCCCAGAACCTCGTCCAGCACTTTGCTGTAGTCTGCAGCCTCAGCAAATTTCCCCAGAACCAGTCACAAAGTGTGACACTATGGCATGTGGAAGCAGCTCTTTTCGACAGAATTCTATTATGCTGTATGTGGTTTATGCTGGTATATTTTGCACCATCATATATGCACTTTTTGTAAAAACTTTACAACTTCATTTACTGTAGATCACATCCCAATTCTGTGTGATACATGTAAAATAAGAATTTTAAAACAGTGAAAACAATTTAAAATGAACACATTTACTATGCATGGGTTATGTTTTAATGAATGTAAAATTACGGTTGGTTCAAGTGTTTTTAAAATTGTATTTTAAGGTTAGGGCAGTACAGTGGAGCAGTGTGTAGCGTTGTCGCCTCACAGCTCCAGGCTTCCGGATTCAATCCTGAGCTGTGTGGAATTTCTGAACGTGTTATCCCTGTGTCTGTGTGGGTTTGCTCCCCATCCTAAAAACACACAACACTTGTGTGTGTGTGTGTGTGTGTGTGTGTGTGTGTGTGTGTGTGTGTGTGTGTGTGTGTGTGTGTGTGTGTGTGTGTGTGTGTGTGTGTGTGTGTGTGTCCTGAGCTCTCAGGATAGGTTCCGGATCCACCGTGACCCTGAGCAGAATAAAGTGATCACTGAAAATTAATGACATTTATTTTGAAGGTAATAATCTAAATATGTGAAGGTTTACCGTGTTGTAATTATGATTATAATATTTTGTCTCATCATAAATGTAAACTTCAATACTGGAGACGGTAATAACTGCAGAATAAAAATAAAACCACTTTCTTATTTTTTTGTAAGGTGTTTGCTACCAATGCCTTAAAGTTACTAATATATTTGACAGATAAGACCTATAGCATCCATTACAAATAAAATAATATTAAACACCTTACGTTTACACTATGAAGCCTAATTAAATTAAATTCATACATGTAACCATTAAATCAACCATTAAATAATACATTTAAAAGACAAGATAAAATATAATCTCTACTAACAATTATGAATATAATTAGCTTTCAAACATTACCTGGAAACATACAATTTGACATGATACCATGTTAGAAAAATGACAGTAATGATAACATTAACATTTATAAAGGTGATTTAAAAAAGAACTAAATTAACTAAATATAACAATGTCATTCTTCCCATTTCATAATGGCAAACAGTTTAATAAATTGCTGTTTTAAGAATTGCAGCCTTTTACAGTGTAAATATGGTTATACCACAATGAAGTTAAAATGCATTCTCCCAAGAATACTAATTATAGTTCAGTAGTTTCTAAAAGATAGTGGACTCAAAGTTAATTAACGTTACATATTTTTATGTTTCAGATATTGAACGCAGGTGTGAAAAGTGTTATATCATTCATCCACAACGCCCAAGTGGATATAATTGTTATAATAGTGTTTGATGGCCAAAAGAAGAGTTTTTTTTTTTATCACAGCCTCATATAACCTTACTATTAGCCTAATACATGTCTGATATACATGCTTAGTGTATAAACATCAGAATTACCAAGTGTTTTTTTTTTTTACTTTTTAATTTTTTCAAATGAAAAAATGTGGTTAAATGAACCATCAATAGGGTGTGTAATGTCGTATGTAAATTTAGAGACGGTTATCGAACGTCCAACATCAAGCCAACTTTATTCCAGGAGGAAACACATTCTTTTTTTTGATTCACAAGTTAACACAAAGAGACAAACAACATATAAAATGAATCAAACTGTTTTAACATAAATCCTCACTATAACCCCTGCCCCTACCAACCCCCATGCCCCCGTCCCCCGTCCCCCCACGAACACCCCTGTGGTCAATAGAATATATACTCACATATCCAATAAATAAATAAATAAGCACACAATAAAAAAAAACAAGAAAATACAATAATCAAGTATAATCATAGCCTAAACTCTAAATTATATACTCTCCACTGCACCTGCTCAAGAGTCCCCCAAAAACGCCAAATAACTGCTCCATTTCTTCCTGAAGGAATTCCCAACTCCAATCTTTCTGCTCGACCCTTCCTCAAAGGCAACCACCCTCCCCATCTCCACACACCACTCTGGAAACGAGGGCGCTCCATCTGATTTCCATCCCCTTAAAATAACCTGTCTACCAATCATCACACTGGTCATAACCCAATCTTTTTTGTACCTATCCTCCAATTTTGTGACCTCCCCATCTCCCAAAATACAGAGTCTAGGGCAGAACGAGATCTGAGTGTTCAACACCTCACATACAAAGCTCTGCACTTTCAACCAAAATTCTTGGATCTTACGACACCCCCAAAAAACATGGGTAGTGTCTCCATCTTCTGAATGGCATCACCAGCAGGTGGGTGTGTCTTTAAGACCAAGCCTATACAATTCAGAGGGGGTCCAATAGAACCGATGTAAAATCTTAAATTGTATAAGGCGCACCGTTGCGTCTCTAGATGCAGTTTTTATATTTTTTAAAATCCTAGCCCACTCTCCCTCCCCCAATTCCAAATTTAAATCTTTCTCCCATAATCTCTTGAGAGTGGTCGAGACTCCATCCCCTAGACTCTGAATCAGTAAGGAGTAATACACTGATGCTTCATGTCCTCTTCCAAAAGCAGAAATCACCTCTCCCAGAGCATCTGCTGCATTAGGGGGGTGCATGCTACTTCCAAACATAGTACAGAGCAAGTGGCGTAGTTGAAGATACCTAAAAAACTGAGTAAAAAAAACTGGTAAAAAAACTTACCATTCCAAACAAAAGACTTCGCTATACTCTCGAATTGCTTGAAATAAGAAAGAGGGACATCTATAGGGAGAGATTGTAGCAGGTAATTGAATTTTGAAATACAACT
The DNA here is from genome assembly GCA_012411365.1 of Ameiurus melas. Classification (NCBI taxonomy): domain Eukaryota; kingdom Metazoa; phylum Chordata; class Actinopteri; order Siluriformes; family Ictaluridae; genus Ameiurus; species Ameiurus melas. The sequence continues at coordinate 17,118,562 of CM022774.1, forward strand.
AATTTTAATAACATTAACCTTCCCGATCATAGATAAATGTAAAGAAGACCACCTGTCTACATCACTCGAAAACCTTTTTATTAACGGGTCAACATTAACACTAACTAAAACGGACAAATTTTTTGGAAATAAAATACACAAATACTTAATGCCCTGTTTGGGCCGCTGGAAGGCACCAGGCTGAAAGGCCGTTACTGGACAGTACGCTGTCAGAGCCAAAGCAGCTTCTTAGACCAGTTGACTTTGTATCCTGAGAATTTGGAAAAGGAATGAATAATTCTGTGGAGGCAAGGCATAGATCTAGTAGGGTCAGAGACGAATAATAAAATATCATCTGCATAAAGCAAAAGCTTATGCGCCACACCTCCCGCCACCATCCCTGGAAAATCATTCTCCTTTCTTATCGCAGCTGCTAATGGTTCCAGGGCAAGACAAAACAATAATGGGGAAAGAGGGCAACCCTGCCGGGTGCCCCGATCCAGAGTTAAATAATCTGAAATTAGTCTATTTGTTTGTACTGCCGCTACAGGTGGTGTATAAAGTGGAAACGCATTCTTGTACACTGAGAGCAGTTTAACGTTTATGAAAACAAAACAAAACAAAACCCCATTATAACCTATATTGAATACAGTATTATTATAATTTTTTTTATCTACGGCAATAATATAGGAACGATTTACCGCACCCAATGTGTTTTGTCCGGCTTCTTATTAGATGAACACGCTCCTATAAATTCTCTGCGCCGGAAGCGTAACGTCCTCTTCTAGTGTTCCAAGATGGCGGTGAGTGCATATGAGGCATTAATGAAAAATGGTGTACAGTTGAAATCTGAAAACATCGCGTTGTTCCCGTGGTATTTTAGGGACATCTATGATGCGCGGAGTAGTAGTTTTATCAGAGCTAAGATAATATGGTTGTATTTGATTCGGAAGTAGTGTGAGGTGAACGATAAAGAAATATATAGCAGTTAGCTTAGCAGTTAGCTAGTGCTCTAGTTGAGCGAGTAGCACAAGCGTGAGGGCTCAATAGTTGTATCGGTGAAAATGGAACGGAACTGATTCATTTTTAAACTGATCCGTTTCAAGAGGTTTTGTTTTGTTGTGTTGTGTTGTTGTAGTTGGGGTGAACCCTCCTAATAAAACACCAGTTAGTTTGTATAGTTGGAGCCGGTAAAGTGTAAGTCGTGGATATGTCCGGGCATGCTTATTGTGGGAGCTTGAGCAACTGTAAATGCTTGTGTGTTTAAAACTTGGTAGTTCTTCCACATTTCGATATCAAGAGTTTTTTTTTCCCTAGTCCTGGCTATACGTTGATCAGTAAAGTTAATCATGATAGACCGCTGCAGCGTGGTAAATAATGGCAGCGTGTGCATACAGTATTGAAACTGCGAGATATTTGGTTTGAACCCAGTTTGATTTATTTGCAGGACCAGGGTGAGAAGAAGGAGAACCCCATGAGGGAGTTGCGTATTCGCAAACTCTGCCTGAACATCTGTGTTGGTGAGAGTGGTGACAGACTGACCCGCGCTGCCAAGGTGCTGGAGCAGCTCACAGGCCAGACTCCTGTCTTCTCCAAAGGTAAACCTCTATTACTTATGCACTTTCAGAACATCGTTGTTCTTGCCTTAACATGGCATTCACTGTATAATTTGAAAACGATTTCTCTCCTTCTAGCCCGCTACACTGTAAGATCCTTCGGTATCCGTAGGAATGAAAAGATCGCAGTCCACTGCACTGTTCGTGGTGCCAAGGCCGAGGAGATCCTGGAGAAGGGATTGAAGGTGAGATTTGTTCTGCTCGTCTTTACCGTTTTGATTAAATGTTAATATCCGATTTAGTTCTGTACCTGGTTTGACTAGTTGTTAATGTGCCATCGTCGCATGCAATTTCATGAATAGGTTACATTGACTACGTTTACATGGATCACAGTAATCTAATTATTGACTGTACTCTGAGTAAGATAATATTGTGATTAAGGTGTTTTAATGAGTCACTTTTAGAATGCTCCTGTCATGTTCCCGTTTTACATGTTATAGAACATAATTAGGTTAACAGCCCGTGGCATTACGTTACCGCGCCAGGACGTTCCTCCAGATTTTCACGTATCGACATAGTTCGTCTTCATTATGTATATTCGTACCGTATACAGTTTTGGGTGGCTTTTTTTTTTTTTTGTAAATTTTTTTTAACGAACGCTTTAAGTGCAGTTAATTTTGTCATGCTGTACGTGCTAATTGACAGCTGCTTGAAGCCGTGGGCTGTGTCTCAAACCGTATACTTACCGTCTATGTAGTAGCCGAGATGCGTCTGTTTCTCTCCCCCTACAGGCCAATAGTAGGAAAATATGCGGTTTGGGACGGGGCCGAACTCACTTCTTCGCTGTACAACTGCAGTGTGTGATCGTGTCCTGTCGCAAAATGCGGTGAAAACTCACACGACGTTCATAATGTGATTAAGGTGTTTACATGTCTGTAATACACGTCCATAATGCGACTAAAACAGGAGGACTCCACGTGTCTTAATTCGATTAGAGCTTAAGATTTAAGATTAGATTCCTTGATTAAGGTAAGTAAAAATAGCTGTTTCCATGGTAGTTTCTTAATTAAAGTATGGTCTTGATCGGGTTGAGAGTGGATTATTGTTGTCCATGTAAACACAGCTATTGATCACGATTACACACCACCCCAGTTATGAGCCCACACAGGGTCCTGCCACTTGATTGGCATCAAGATCTAGTCATGAATACAAAAGTTAAACTCTAGGGGCGTACAAGTGATTAGAATATTTAGTGTGGAGCCACTTGATTGGATTTTAAAATACTGCTGTTTGTGAGTTTGAAAGTTGAATGCAAATCAGAACGCTGATGTACACTGAAGGTTTGGAGACACTTGACTGAAATGTTTCTCATGATCTTAAAAAAACTTTTAATCTGAAGGTGTATGATTAAATGTTTGAAATCTGTATTTTGGACTCAAATATAACCATGCCAACATAATTTCTTTCATTAGAAAACTAGCATTTTATTTACAAATATTTTTTCACACAGCAACAACAAAAAGGACTTTCCTATAGATCCAGGTGCAGATGTCTCTCTAGTCACTGTTCTTATTAAAACATCTTGAACACGTGACTGATGCTCCTGCTGTCCAGCACTAATAATGAACCCTCTTTCAAAATCTCATGGTTCTCTTCCTGTTGACGTATTGATCCAAAATCAATGTTTTTTTTTTTAATGTTAATCATGTAATTGTATCTTGCAGTTTTCCTGCCTGTAAGCATGTGTACTGCTTGTTTTTCTGTTCATTTCTTTAGTTTTATCCTGTAATTTGTCATTCGTCTGTCAATAGGGACTCGATACAGGACACTAATTTTGGCAGACATTGTCAAGTATGCTTGTTGCGCATTGAGAGAAAGCTCACATATTTGCAAATGACATAAGTTCAGTTCCTTCAAACATTAACAGTATAAAACAAGAATGGAGGTTATGGATTGAAACATGGGTACATGTGTCATGGTATGCACAATTTCTTAATCCCACAGTGTTGACTACTGACCACTTGCACTAGCATAAGAGTAAAAATGTGTGTTTAAAAAAAATAAAAAAATAAATATTCTTCCAGGATCCCAGTTACTAGTATGTATACTTCTTTTAAACTGTACAAATCCCTGCAATTTTAGGTCTTTGCAGTACTTCCTCTTGAAGCTAGTGATGAAATGAGATACTGCAGCTTTACACTTGTCCCCTCGAATCCCCTAAACCCTTTTCAGTTCCAGTTATGTTAAGAGCATAACTTGCATAAAAGATAAGGGAACCCATTTAAGAGTTGATGTTGCATGTGTGTACTAAACCTATTGGGTTATGTGTAGTGTGATTTTTATCGGGTTTGACATCCCTGCCTTTAAATAACTGAACAGAAGTTAATTGTCTTCATTACCTGCTGTATCCAGGTGCGTGAGTACGAGTTAAGGAAGAATAACTTCTCAGACAGTGGCAACTTCGGCTTTGGCATCCAGGAGCACATCGATCTGGGCATCAAGTACGATCCCAGCATTGGCATCTATGGGTTGGACTTCTATGTGGTGAGGGTTTTTTTTTTTTTTCTTTCTTTCTTTCTTTTCATATTTTTATACTTTGATTTTTCAATGCATAAAACATTTCCTCATAATGATCCTTTCCACTGTTTCCTTGTGAGCATCATAGGAGTAATATGCTATCAAAGGCTCACGTGTTCTGTCAGTCCCTCCGGGATTTTGCAATCGCAGAAATGAATGCAAAATCAAGTACTCTGCAATATTTTCTGTGGATTTGGTTTATCATCACAACATGCATTCAGGTCTCATTTACCAACAAGCATCACTGCATAATGTGCAAAGCAATTTGTGCAATTACACTTTTGCAAATTCAAGTAGTTTTCCAAGAGAATAGCACAACAACTCTGCATGTTGCATCGCAAATTTAGAGTCTTTTTGGCCGCAATAATCACAAAAAAACTGCAAAATCCTGTACGGACTGTTCTGCAATGTCCCCTGAGATTTGCTGCTCTGTATTGAGGGGTTTCTGTATAGCTAGCAAACCTGGTAGGAAGCTCTTGATGGACTTTGTGCCTTGTGATTGAAGGTTCTGGGCAGACCCGGCTTCAGCATCGCCGATAAGAAAAGGAAAAGGGGACGCATTGGCTTCAAGCACCGCATCCGCAAGGAGGAAGCCATGCGCTGGTTCCAGCAAAAGGTGTGTGTGGTTTTTTGTTTTTTTTATACTTTGTTTACCCATTAATGTTTCTTTACACATGTTTGGGGAAATTGCTGTATGTTTTCAATGTTGGTCCGACTGTTCTTTCTCCTTGTTTTTCAGTATGATGGCGTTATCCTCCCTGGAAAGTAGAGGACCACCACTTTGTTTATAACAAATAAATAAAACACAAAGCCCAAATTTTGCCTCTTTCATTTCATTTTTGAAAATGATTGTTAAGCTTTATACCCATTGCTTTTAGTTTGTGTGCCTGTCGTGGCAACTACTTTTGTTGGATGATTTATTGTCCCAGAAATTTAGATAAATTGTATTTTATGCCACTGATTATAATTTTCACTTAAATATGTATAATTTGAATTATGTTCGAATTCTAAAGACCTACTAGTCACTAATACTAAACACCAGATTTTTTAAAAAATCAGTCCACAAGAGGGCGCAACAAATATATACAAACAGTTCCATGTGATATTGTTTATTGAACAAACCTGGCTGTTTAACACTGCATTTATTTTATAACTAAAGTGCAGAAATGATAAAATCAGATTCGCACAGCTCTCAGGCCAGTTCCAGTGTTCAGTTTCACACTGTCTTTTTATTTATTTAATTAGACATAAACTATCATTTAAATTCAGTCAGTATTTAGTCATTTATTATTTTACTCTGATTAAAATGACCTTGAATATTAGACAACGGCATTTTAATAGGAGAGAGTGCAAACATTAAACCAAATATTCATACGGTCATTTTAACATGCATCAACAAATTAATTGAAAGAGCAGTGAAAACTCCTCTCGTTGTGTGAACCTGTCTGAACTATTAGTGAGACACTACTGTAATATTGGGAATTCTTTAGTTCCTCACTCCCAAGTTTTTTGTGCGTTACTATGGAAAGAGTGTATTCTCTTGTGCATTTGCATAATTTTGTTCAGAACCAAGCGGTATTACAGCTATGTCATGTAAATATCTTGATTAACCTATGTGTATAGCATGCATTATGGGTGAGTTACTTAACCCTGTTCAGCCTAAGCGGCTCAAACCTGACATTATTGACTTTGACTGTATTATTTGAAATGCTTGAACTATTATTTCTAGATTTTTCTTTTTCCAAAAACATTGTAAGTGCATTGTTAATATATTGAGTGTCATTGTTTCAACAATGTTTTAATTAAAATCGGTTTTAGGGCTTGCTGCACATTTTAAGTTAGAATTTTGTATTCGAACGTGTTTTTAATCTTAAATTCAATGAATATTCGAAGTTCGAATTTTAAGTTGACCGCCCTAGAGCAGACCGAAGCAGCGCGAACGGCTAAAATGTTGGTGACATTCATTCTTATGTAAACAAACATGCATGTAATCACAATGGGTAACATTGAGGTTCTCAAAAGTGATCGAGGTCGTGTCCATTTATCGTAGGATAAGTCTAAAATTATCGTGACCGGCCTTGCAACATATGCAATTGAGAGTGAGCAGATGAGTAGTTTTGGCAGTCTTTACCTTCTGAACAGTTGTGTTCAAATAAAAAGTAGTGTGTGAATAATGTGCAAATATTTTTAAAAATTGCTTTATTTCCCTATTTCAAATGTAGTGGAAACATTACACATTCAATTCCAAATCAAAGCACTAAGAAATTTTATCAAGTCTGTTATTCTTGTACAGGAAGCAAAAGAAAAGTATTAATCTGTTAAGACATTTTTCTCTTCAAACTAACTTTTAAACTGAAGACATTTTTCAAGATTTTAAATTCACTTTAAATTACTGAACTAATGTATAGTTACATAAGCATTGTTTTTGATAATTTCTGTGCGTCTGCATTGCATTGAGTCAACCCATTTCTGGCACCTAGAGACGGGTATTTCAGCCCAGGAAGAATGAACTACATTCCACAATTTCTGTGAGTTTTTGGGTGTTGCTTCAGAAACTGTATTTATTCTCACCCCACAAGTTTTCAATGGTGTTGAGGTTAGGGGATTCAGCTGGCCACTCCATTACCTCAATCCTTTTTGTCTGGAACCAAGATGTTGCTTGCTTAATTGTGTGTTTGGGGTCATTGTCTTGTTGAAACACCCATTTCAGAGGAATTTCCTCTTCGGCATAGGGCGACATAATCTTTTCGAGTATTCTGAGGTATTCAAACTGATCCATGACCCCTGGTATATGATAAATAAGCCCAACACTGTAGTATGAAAAACATCCCCAAACCATGATTTTTGTGGCACCATGCTTCACTGTGTTCACAGTGTACTGTGGCTTGAATTCAGTACCCGGGGGTCACCTGACGTACTGTTGATGACCACTAGACCAAAAAGAACAGATTTTAGTCTCATCAGTCGACAAAATGTCACGCCGTTTCTCTTTGGGCCAATCAATGTGTTCCTTGGCAAGTTTTAATCTATTCTGCATATGGCGATGTTTTCAACAATGGTGCTTTACGGGGGCTTCTTGCTGATAGCTTAGCTTTGATCAAATGTCTTCTGTGACAGTACTTACAGGTAATTTTAGATTGTCTTTGATCTTTATGGAGGAGATGATTGGCTGAATCTTTACCACTCGGACTATTCTTCGATCCGTTTTAAAAGCTGCTCATTTTCTTCAGTGTGTTTTGAGTTTTTGTTGCCATTTTATAGCATTTGAGATTATTTCAGATGAGTCTCCGATACTTTTCTGCACTTCTTTATACGTTTTCCCCTTTCCAATTAACGTTTGAATCAAATTACATGGTTCCCCCGAACAATATTTGGAACGGCCCATTTTACTTAGCTATTCAGAAGGAAATATATTTTATAACAATGTGTGAAACATTAGCCTCCCTTCCTTAATAAAGGACACTTAATGGCACCTGTTTTTTCACAGAATGAATGAATTGTCTAATTAAATTCCACCCTGCTATTATTTTTTTTTTTTTTTAACAAGCACTTAAAGTTCGATCAGGTTAATAATTTTTTTTTTTTTTTTTTAATTTCATCTTAAAATATTTAGATTTTGAGGTTAAAACAGTTATTCCTGTCTATTTCCATTATTTCATGGTCTGTAGAGTTGATAGTTGACTTTAAAATCTGCTCCTTGGACTGCTCCTGTTGTTTTTTTCCTGTTACCTGATGGCACTGTAGTCAAAAGGAATATTAAACTACACCCAGGCAAAATGCCAAAAGAACTGGACAAAAAAAATGACAGTAAAATCTATGACCAACTGCAGTTTGTTGCACACTGACTCATGATTGTGATCAACGCACATCGCTAGCAAGTGCAACTTGTAAAGTAAAAAGAGCCTCATGATATTTGCCATGCGTGTTTCAACGCTGCAGATGAATCAGTTTGTCTCTCCATTACCAGTGGGTGAAGTTTGTTTTTGCTGATCCTGCAGGTGTATTCCAGAGTGTTTCTCTCAGGATAACACTGAGTACATGGGTCTGTTCTTTCCTTTAGGATTTTATTGCATTAAATAAAGCAACATATTCTTCATTTGGGTTTGCAGCAGCTCCAGGTTACAAAACACTTCTTACTAATATGGGATCTGCTTATATTAATGTATAAGTACTTCTCTAATAAGCTATTAGGTAACGAAAATTCTGGAGAAATTTAACATCACGTCATTGATTCATAAGTCATGAATTAAATCATTAATGTTGAACCACAGGGTGTTGGGAGCCATATTGCTGAACTTGCGGCCTGAATATACAGTAAATGAAAATGAGAGTCTGCATGGTGGGTTGATGGACTCAAGACAAAGTCTTGTGTTCATAAAGGAGATACCATGTTGGCATATTTTTTTTAATAATGTGGTATATATGACAATTTCAAAGGGTAAAAATAACTAAAAATATTAACACATTTATGAAATAAAATTAACACATTTTCTGTGTTAAAATTAACAACCCAACTTTATGGGTTAATTTCACTCAAAATAACCCAAATTGTGTTTTTTTTTTTGTTTTGTTTTTTTGGGTTTTTTTTAACCCAGTGTTTTTTAGAGTGTAGATAGAGGCAAATTGGATATTATATGGCAAATCCTAAAATTAATCTTGATTTATTATTATTTATTGTTATTTATTATTAAGGCTTTCAGTGCTCCACCATTAGATCAGTCAGATTTAAAGTGACTAATTTATAATCTCAGAGTAGTTTTGAGTTGTAAAGATAACACGAGACATGTTATGCTTTGATCAGTTTGGCTTTATTCAAGTGAAATCCTATACTAGAGAATTAGTGCCCTCTGCACCATTTGCCATTAGCAACACCTACATTATTATGTCTCCATTCAGCACAAAGCATAAGCCTTAATCAACTGGTGACCACATTATAAAGGGAACATTGTACCTAAATGAAACTATACACATTATCAATGACACTTCTTCTTGCTTTAATTTCACATTTAAAAATTCTCTCTATGTCTGGAACAGCGTTCTCTCTCTAGGATGTTCACTGGTTCTCTTAGGAAGATAGCTGGGTTCTGTATACAGTTGAATGGAGTCTGTGATATCACTAGAAATGCAGATGCATGCAGATCCAGAGAAGAGGAAATTGTATTATTAATCCATGGGTCATCATTGCAAATGATTAGCTACAGTTTTGAATTGTTGACTATCTTTTTGTAGAACACACTGGCATTTCATTTTTACCATCCTGGAATTCTATCTTTTTGGGTACACAGTAACATGTTTTTGTTTTTCTCTCTCATTTATATATAAATATATAAATATATATATAAATATATAAAAAAAAAAAAAAAAAGTTTGGGGAATAATTGATTTCCATGAAGCTCAGGGTCATATTTTCTATTAATATGTCTGGGGGAACAGTGTCCAGCCACTGACCATCTCTCTCTCTCTCTCTCTTTTTTTTTTTTTTTTTTATATATATATATATATATATATATATATATATATATATATATATATATATATATATATATATATATATCAAATATTATTATATATATATATTATATATATATATATATATATATATATATTATATATATTATATATATATATATATATATATATATATATATATATATATATATATATATATATATATATATATATATATATATATATATATGGCGTGTGTATTTCTGCCCAGTGCTTCCAAGATAGACTGGTTTCACCACGACCCTGATAAAGTGGTTACGCAGTATGTTTGAATGAAAAACTAGTTATTACTATTTTCTTCTTTTTAGTCATTGAGGTGATCTTGGTATGATAAAATTTTGATAAATAATTAGACTATAATAAATATGTAATAGAGTAATAGATATACTGAGATGGATATACAGTATCTCACAAAAGTGAGTACACCCCTCACATTTTTGTAAATATTTGATGATATCTTTTCATGTGACAATACTGAAGAAATGACACTCTGCTACAATGTAAAGTAGTGAGTGTACAGCTTGTGTAACAGTATAAAAACAGTGTCCCCTCAAAATAACTCAACACACAGCCATTAATGTCTAAACCGCTGGCAACAAAAGTGAGTACACCCCTAAGTGAAAATGTCCAAATTGGGCCCAAAGGGTCAATATTTCGTGTGGCCACAATTATTTTCCAGCACTGCCTTAACCCTCTTGGGCATTGAGTTCACCAGAGCTTCACAGGTTGCCACTGGAGTCCTCTTCCACTCCTCCATGACGACATCACAGAGCTAGTGGATGTTAGAGACCTTGTGCTCCTCCACCTTCTGTTTGAGGATGCCCCACAGATGCTCAATAGGGTTTAGGTCTGGAGACATGCTTGGCCAGTCCATCACCTTCACCCTCAGCTTCTTTAGTGAGCAGTGGTTGTTTTGGCGGTGTGTTTGGGGTCGTTATCATGCTGGAATACTGGATACTGATCATGCTCTGCTTCAGTATGTCACAGTACATGTTGGCATTCATGGTTCCCTCAATGACGTATGAGTGCTGCCAGCATTACTGCAGAGGTTGAAGGGGTGGGGGGTCAGCCTGTTTGTGCTCAGACCATAGGCCGCACACTGCATCAAATTGGTCTGCATGCCTGTCGTCCCAGAAGGAAGCCTCTTCTAAAGATGATTCACAAGAAAGCCTGCAAACTGTTTGCTGAAGACAAGCAGACTAAGAACATGGATTACCAAGATAAACTTGTTTGGTTCAGATGGTATCAAGTGTGTTTGGTGGCAACCAGGTGAGGAGTACAAAGACAAATGTGTCTTGCCTACAGTCAAGCATGGTGGTGGGAGTGTCATGATCTGGGGCTGCATATGTGCTGCCGGCACTGGGGAGCTACAGTTCATTGAGGTAACCATGCATGCCAACATGTACTCTGACATACTGAAGCAGAGCATGAGCCTCTCCCTTTGGAGATGGCTGCAAAGCAGTATTCCAGCATAATAACGACCCCAAACACACCTCCAAGATGACCACTGCCTTGCTAAAGAAGCTGAGGGTGTAGGTGATGGACTAAACCCTATTGAGCAACTGTGGGGCATCCTCAAACGGAAAGTGGAGGAGCATAAGGCCTCTAACATCCACCAGCTCTGTTATGTTGTCATGAAGGACTGGAAGAGGACTCCTTTGGCAACCTGTGAAGCTCTGGTGAACTTCATGCCCAAGAGGGTTAAGGCAGTGCTGGAAAATAATTGTGGCCACATAAAATATTGACACTTTGGGCCCAATTTGGACATTTTCACTTAGGGGTGTACTCACTTTTGTTGCCAGTGGTTTAGACATTAATGGCTGTGTGTTGAGTTATTTTGAGGGGACAGCAAATTTACACTGTTACACAAGCTGTACACTCACTTCTTTACATTGTAGCAAAGTGTCATTTCTTCAGTGTTGTCACATGAAAAGATATAACCACGTATTTACAAAAATGTGAGGGGTGTACTCACTTTTGTGAGATACTGTATATTATTTTAGTAAAACCATCTGCATTTGTGATTGCAAGGTGATAATTTGCAATGAATTTCTAAAACTCATTCTAACACTTGCGTGTATACACACGGACTTACCAATTCACTTACTCAAATGTTTGTCCCATGCACTCAGTAGTTATGATTGTCTAGACGTTGTCACACTGTTAATAATTGGGCCCTATTCTACACAAAACTCCCTAACATACCTATGGAGTTCTACCATACCATTTCCTTCCTTTAAATGTTGAATCCTCCCTGGCTTGTAACTGTCCACCCCTTTCTGTTGTTCTTTTTCTCTCTCCCTCTCACTACTAATCTTGGCCTCATTCTTTCCTCCCTCCCTCCATCTCTCATGCAGTCATGCATGAATCCTGTTCTTCATGGTTGGGGGTGTTACGATGTTTGCGTGAAGTGTGACGTGGGGGGAGTGCCAGAGCACAGCAGGATATGCCCACTGTGGGCTCGGGCAGCTCTTCCCCAGCTGACCAGCTGTCGGTACCTGGGTCATAGCGCTGTACTGCTGACTTGTAGCGCTTCTCAGCTTCATTCCATCCACCCACAAGATATAGCTGGTCACCAAGTGATACCAGACCAGCCGTGCTTACTCCTAAGGGCAAGGAGGCGACCCTGCTCCACTGGCCATTTTCAGGCGAGAATAGCTCGGTGATCAGCACATCCACACGCTCTCCACTTGGGCCCAGCCGGCTGCCACCCACCACATAAACTTTATCACCCAATGTGGTGGAGCAGTGCCAGCCACGAGGCATCTCCAGCTGTGCCTCCTCACTCCAGGTGTCGCTCTGCACATTGTAGCTGGCCACAGAGCGAGAGTAGGCACAGTTGACATAGCCACCGGTCACTAGGATGTCTCCAGAGGGTAGGACAGCACTGGCATGGCAGCAGCGTGGCAAGTCCATGGGAGTGCGGAGCTGCCAGCTGTTGGTGGAGGGCAAGTAGCTCTCTGTGGTGGCCAGCAAGCCATCAGTATTACGGCCACCAATTGCATAAAGGCGCCCATTTGTGGCCACAAGGCTAAAGTGAGTGCGGCGCTGGCGCATGCTACTCAGGTGCAGCCACGTGTTGAAGCGAGGGTCATATCTGGGGAGTGGTGCATAGTGAGGAAGTCAGGTTGAGGTCATTTTAGACCAAATTATTTCCTATATGAATGCTTTACAACACCTTGCAATGGAAAGTGTACCTGCACAGAGTGCTGACAGCGTGTTTGGCCTGGTTTCGAGCGTCGTTCTGGTCCTCTCCTCCTGCCACATACAGGAAACCATCAATTACAGCTACACACTGGTTAAAACTCTTAGCAGGAAGCTGGGAAAGATGGCGCCATGTGGCAACTCTATCACGAGAGTCTCTCCATAGCACCTAGAGACAAAATATGATTGAGAGAAATTAGTATATGAGAAACTACACAGATTAACAGAAGCAGTTGTGTATGAAAGGCTTACTTCTCGACTCAGGGCACGCTCAGTAAGGGAGGGGCGTCCGCCAATGGTTAGCAGAACAGTCTGGCTGCCTCGGACCTTCGTGCGGCGGGATTGTAGAGTGTTCTGCTGGTATGGTAGCAAATGATAGTTCATGGCATCCACCAGTAGACGGTGGCACTGAGGATCCTGCATCATGCGAGCAACAGGCTGAATCTCCCTGACCAGCTCACTGGCAGGGATAGTCTCGAACCGTACATGAGACAGTACGTCATAAGCGTGAGCCTGCCTCTTTGGATCAAAGTCCAGCCACTTCATGGCCACCTGGATCCAAAGCAAGGTTATAGATAGAGCTCCACATTAAGAATCACACTTGACTGTAATTTCACATATAGCATTTAGGATTCCATCATCTCACTTTACACAAATTTTACTTCTATATAGAGTATGTAAGTATTTATATTTACTGCTATTTTTAAAATACTTCTGTATCAGACACATACTGTAAATAGGCCCTTCTCAGGGTCTGTGAATCCCTTCCTTTCCCACCTGTCCTGTCTTCCCCATTGGTATATACAGTATTGATATATACTGTACAATACAGCAGCCCCAATATGGCTGTAAGTAGCTGGGACAGTAGAAAGCATTTATGTTTGGTGTGATCCTACCTGGAAGGTGGTGACCTCTGAAGGCAAGATAAGATTGTCATCCTGCAGAAAAGCTGTGATCTGTTCTAGGGTGAGCTGAGTAAACTGGGGTGTCTCTGCAAACTGGGCAAAGTTTTCCATCACAAAGCGACGTGCAGAGTCCCGCACAGGGCCCAGGCTGTAAGCGGCTCCAATGTTCCACACGTACACACAGGTGTGCACATTTAACTCTGACATCAGGAAGTCCATGCACATCTGGAGGAGGTGGGGAATTTGCAGGGTGCAGGCCGCAGATACAGTGCAGCCAATAGTGTAGAGAGACATGTGCACACGGCCAAGATAAGCAAAGGTGATCACATTGGCTAGACCTGAGGGTAGATTATGAATTGATTAATTTATGTGGCATAAAATGCCTTTTAGACTTAGGGCTTTTCTTCAAAATCCTGAAATTGGTAGAAGTATTATCATGAATTTGGTCAACATGTATGTAGAGTTTATATCATAATTGATGATGTTGGTGGTTTTGGTGAAATTCTGCTAAATCTGATGCAATGTCAGTCATGACTATACACAAAAAACTGCAGATATTATGCCATTTACCTAAAGGTGATAGGGTAGGCAACTCCAAGCGCTTGAGACTGGGGTCCTTGGCTAGAACTTCCCGCAAGTACTGGCTGACAGAGGACATGACCAGCTTGTGGACATCGAAGGCCTTAGTCTTGCAAGCCAGCTCCAGGTCAGTGAGGAAGCGCTCCTGTCTCATACGGCTCAGCTCCTCCAGAAGAGCAGATCCATGTAGGGGACGAGTCATTTCCCCACCCAGGCCAAAACCCCTCTCTCCAGGCCGAATCACTGGTGGCAGGGTCATTTCATTGAGACGATTCAACTGCTCAATGCTGAGGGGCATTTCTAGTTTTTTTACCCCTGTCTCAGGGACCACTACCTCAGTCTCCAACTGTACTGGCTCTGTAGTTGTCTTTTTGGGATGGGGCACCTTCTTCTTGGGGGCCATAATGACAGATGGGCTAGTTTTTTTGATTATCTATGTTAGTTACTGATGACAGTGATTTCAAATTCACAGGCTGATTCACAGTAGTGATATTCTGTCAAAAATATGGTAATAATTTTAATGTATTTTTTAGGTGTTTTGTTAAGGTTTTAATGATTTTTGACTGATTAACTGATTGAAAATTGGTGAAGTGGGTGGAGGGTTGTCACACAGCACACAGAACCTAGGAAGAAACATATTATGGTAGCATTACAAAGGGACTGCAGAACATGACATACCTAGACTACAGCATACTTGTAATACATCATTCTTGAACTTGGAACAAGGGTGATTGGCGGGTGCATGTGGTCTTGAGGAGGGAGTTGTCAGAATTACATACTGTTCATTACATTCTAACATGTATGCTGTCTTACACGGCAATAAATCTTATTAAGTGAAAATATCTTGAATATGGGCAAATTTATCTCATGATTTATTATGAGATTATTATAAATCAATATAAGATTTGTTATACAATATAACACTAGCCTGTTTAGATGCTTTTTACATTTACATTTCAAGCGATACATTTTCTTATTCTATTGGCAGATTAGTTTGCTTCTTTCTAAAAACAAAATTCAAATTAAAAGAATTGTCTGTCAATACTGTACAAGACTATTAAATGTCTAGAAATAGGTTTAATAACCATATAGTTGGTTAATTTTCATCTTATAATAGGAAATACTAGATGCTAAGATGCATCTAGATGCATCTTCATTTGCTAAGATGTCATTTTTTATGCATTTGATTCTAGCCTTTTTTCTGCATTGCCACTTTGAATTTTGTAACTGAACACTAAATATAAAGTACGTGCACACAGGTGGAAATATCCCGCACAACTACACACACATTCTCTTTCTTTTGTATAACTTATAATAATAATGACACACTTGTAATTTGTATTATTGTAATTGTCAATAACACGCTAAGAGCAAAATTCTGTTTGTGTGCACCTAAGCTCACTCACACACTCACACACACACAGACCTAGTTGGAGTATGATACCCGGGTGCAATCAAGTAACCATCTAAAAAAAAATCGAAAAGCACAGGAGAGCATGGCTGGAGCTGCACTGCTTAAATTACCCTATCACTGCCATCTGCCTCTTCCACGATCCCTTGTGAATCCCCCTCTGATTCCCTTGGCTCTCTCTCCACTGCTCATTCTCTCATTACACAAAGGTGTTTCAGTTTGTTTGTTTTTTTCAAATTCAGGTACACATATGTTTGTAGGAACCCATCTCTTGCACAGACATAGACTCACTTAAATGTGTTATTATAGTACATAGCATGTGCTATAAGAAAATGAGAGTGAAATCAGTGGGAAAATTCACATAAATGTCTAGAGTTTGTCCACCAATTCCTTACTTTTCAGTAATCACTGTCTCCTGTCTGTTGATCTGGACCTACAGTATATTAGGTATAAACTGGGCACACAGTAAAGATAAACCCTATGTTCAGTACATTATAATTTTAGAATTATCTATTGTGATTTGTTTTAGACTCGTAGGAGCAGTATAAGTTTTTATCAAGAGACAGATGTCGTTGTGGATTAGACCAGGCGGACTGGGTGAGCAAAACTACCATTAAAAAATCAATCAGTGACTAATATGACTAATAAATCACTCTTTTTAAAAATAAAACTCCAATTTTTAAGTGCAGGACAGATTAAATTCCTACCATGTCTTTAATAATCTTTAACCATAGTTTAGTGTGCAGTTAAAATATTTATAACTACCTCTCTTTAATAATGGACTTACTAAAGCACTTTATGATTAATAATATTCATGAGCTTACTTAATATTCTGTATGTCCACATTGTGAATATACTTAAAAAAAACTAAACACAGATTTTATTTTAGCTATTCTGAAAAAATTGGTTTTAAGATTTAAAATTTTATGAATTTGTCTTGTATATTCCATTTTCTCAGTTTTATAATCACTGAGTTGTTTGGGCGAATGCTGTCAGTGGATTGCACCATCCTAACTGTCATAGCACATGTTACATGGGTACAGCCTGTCAGTGCTGTCTCACATAACACCACAGCTGCTGCTTTCTCTGAACGGCTTGAAGGACACTTAGAGCCATCGTACAAATATAAATTTACATTTCAATATATGGCATTTGTCAAATATACAACCACAATCAGAGAGAGATGAGAATGAAGATGTCAGAGAGTAAAACTATGTCCGAAATCATGGAAGTGTGGCCAGAATTACACAAATACACTTGGTATTCAATCCCCATCCCACATATTACAGCATAATTACACTGAGACCAACTACGTATTAAGTATCTGATGTAGATTTTTGTGTCAGTTCATTATTTAGTTAAATATATTTTAAAAATATTATTCAGTAACTACAGTGAAACTAATATGAAACATATATAGTTATGCAGAATGTAACTCTGAACTCACTCGTGGATGCTGGGAGGTTAGTAAAAATTAAGGAACTTAAGCTAAGCCATATTGCATAGCTGATGGAGAAAAATAGCAACTGATTAAGACAATTAAATAAGAATATGCACCACTAAATTGCACTCTCAGATTAAATAGATAGATTTATATTGCAACCACAAGGTATTTCTCGGGTGCTAGTTTCCCTGGATTAGCACCTGATTCTGAAATGTTACTATTTATGAGACACATTTAAATGATAAGTGAAATAAGGACTGATTGGCCTGGCAGAGGGAGGAACATGCAATGATGGGATTGAAAAAGGGAATGACACAGAAGAGTTATGAGGGTAAAGTGAGATGAAAAGTAGTTAATGAAGGTGGTTTAGTAATACCGGGCAGCTGTCATGTGCAACGCTTGGCTTCTGATTGTAGGCCTATTGCCCACCACCCTAAGCCACAGCATGCCTTCTCCTATCTCAGTCTGTTATTTATAGAGACTTGAAAACATGCTGTGACCTCAAAATGAGAGGAATAACAAGTCCTCCCCCTCACTGTTTTCAATCCAGACTCTGTCCATTTAAATTTAGACAACCTTCCTACGTTTATTTTGATCCCGATATATGTTTACGCTGTGATGCATGGCAGTCCAACGTTTTTGTGGTGGTTAGACCCTTGGCAAAAGAGGTTTAACCCAAACTAAGACCTATTTACTTTGTTTCTTGTTTACGATAACAAAGATTCATAGGTTTGTAAATTCTTTACATTTATTTCTGAAACTTACTTTTTCAAATTTTAAATTTTACCGGAACATGTCATTTTTCTCTCACTCCCCAAGCAAGACCTATTAAATGTAATATTATAAATGATTACTTATCCTTGTACTGTCTAATGAAGGCAAGCAGACACACATGTGTAAAGACAAAAAATGCTTTACCTTACTTTTCCAGCTCTCTTTATTACTCTGTTCTCTTGCTTTGCTCTCTCTTTTTTACCATTCTTAACAAAATCCTTTTCTGTTTTCTTCTTCTTCTGTGATACTCTGTCCTTGTGTTCTCTGTCTGTCTGTCAGAACACTGTCCACTTACAAGCCTGAGGAAGAGAACTTCCTAGCAAAGCTACGTCACATTAACCCCAAGGCCTGAGCTCCACCTGGACTTCCATCTCCATATACAGCTAGCTACCCCCCCACCAAAGATAGCCCACATTCAGACTTTGAGCCTGAAATGGAAAGGAGGCGGGCATCACAGTTTTCTTCAGCCATGCCAACATGCTGTGCTCATGGGTTTTTGCTGGAGACTGAGCATGGTCTCTATAAAATGTGGGATACTGTCACAGTTGTGATCATTCATCTTCAGATCAGATCTGTAGTAACACTTAAGACCTACTATTTGTTTTGGGGTAAACTAGTTAAGTGAAATATTATATGTTTTTAAATTTTTTCAACAAGGCATTGATAATAGAGCTCAACATTAGGAAACAACATATAGATGGTCAAAATTATTAAAGGTAACATTGATATTGAAGAGCTTGGGTGACTGTGTGCAGTTTCTGTGCATGTTCTACCCCATGCGTGTCTGTGTGGATGGGTTTTCTCTGGGCATGCCACGTGGGTGGGTGGATTGACTAAAATAAATTGCCCCTAGGCCTGAGTGAGTGTGTGTGTATGCACACGTGTGTGTGGTGCCACCTCCCGTCCCATTCAGGCTGTCTTCTCAGAAGATACTCTGTATCCTTGTTTCCAAAAATGAGTTGACAGAGTGACCTTTTAATATGGTGTGATTGGCCATAGATTATGCTTTAAATGAATAAATAACACCCAAAATGCATGTGTGTGTCAATCTTATCAATTTAATTGTACAGCCCTGCTGAGAAAAACAAACAAAAAACATTATGAACATCCTCTATAGAATAGAGCAATATAACAGTGTCTCATGTATAATAAAAAAAGACTATAAAAAGTGTTCACCAAAAATATCCAATGATTCCCGTTGACATTCAGGAAACTTATCATTCACTGGTCCACCTGGTCCATTCCCTAGTCCACCTGAAATTAAAAAAATTTAATAAAATAAAACACTTATGACAAGCTGCTTTGAGACAATGTCCATTGTTAAAAGCGCTATACAAATAAAATTGAATTCAATTCAATTATTAAAGATAATTAAAGATAAAGATAATCTTTACCATTGAGAGAATGTTTCTCCATACTTCATCTCGTTCTCCATGAAGTATACCACTTGCTGTGTAGTGATCTAGTATAAAAAAAATCTTGTGTCCTAAAACTTTTGCACAGTTGTGTATCAGCATATAAAGATGTGCAGCTAATCCTGATATAGACTTAATACAAAATTGCATAACTTCTTAAGCTTGCCAGAATACTGGATACAGGAGCTACGTAGTATTGTAGCAACAGAGATACAGTACTGTTCAAGCTGTTAAACTGTTGCAGTCTTTAAAGGCATTATTAATCGTGTGGTATCATTTTCTCTCAGCAAACCTAGTAACGCTAAAGAGGCACGCTCCCACTCACGTCCAGACAAGGCCAGAGGTTACAAACGCATTAGGCAACCTTCACCAGAACAACCTCCACCTGTAGACGATGAGGAGGATGAAGAAGAATACCAACAAGACTACTCCCCCTCCCCAGTGAACAGTACAGTCACAGAAATTTAGGGGGTTATCAATCAGAGGAATATGAGAGTCTGGTAGAAGAGCCGGTACCTAGTCCTCCACAAAAACAAATTGGACACAGCATGCCACATAGGGAGCAAACCAGAGAACATGGCTCTCATTCCTCCAGGGAACAGGAGAGGCGGAGTCGCCCCGCTCAGGTCCAGAGTGAAACACAGAATAATAGAGCTCCCTAATAGTCCTCCCTGGTCTCTGTTATTCACCACCACTTCAAAATAGCATTGGATTGTCTAAGAACAAACGATAAAAAGTAAATTAGAGTTACTTCATCCAGTGTTTCATTAACATTGATTCAATATACTCAACAATGGCTTAACATTGTCATTTTTACGTACGTTAATATATTTCTTTATGTTCACAGATTATTTTTCAATTGTCATAAGACCAATGCATTTCCCAAAAGTATGAATAATTTTTTTTTCCTCCCCCATCAGCTATTTATGTGTCTGGACTGTTTTCAGCTCTGACTGATGCAGGACATAAGACCTTTTTTGTGTGTATGGGCCCATGCAGTAATAAAATACATGACAATATTTATATATATTTTTAATAGTTTATTTTGATAAATATCAGAAATCTAAAAGGTGTGCCTCATACCTGGCACCTAGATGAACACTTTACAGTGGGTTATATGACTGTACATCATTCCCTTCAAATGCTACTGAAGTTAGAAACGTGTATATCAATGTCGCATGTAACTTTAGAGACGGTCCCTTAATCTCCGCAATTCCGCGAATATCGAACATCCAACGTCACACGGACTTTATTCCAGTATTAATTCCATGTCTACGCCACATCGCCATACACGCTGACGTCATAAGCCGCTCGCCTGCGCTGAGTGTGACGTATTTCCGGAATCTCCACGGCTCCAGACTGAGCAGGCGCTGTGTGTGATGAAGTGGTTTCCGCTCACTGTGTACCAGCTGTAAACATGGCGGAGGAGCTACTGGAGGCAGTGGAGAAGTTGCAGTCACGGCTTTCAGAGAACCAGGAGCCTCGTAAGGTAGGACCAAGTCATTCGGCCTCGTAACGTACACGCACACGCACACGCAGCAGCCCACAAATGAATAAACAAAACTGTCCGTTGGTTTTTTTTTTTGTGTATCATGTATAGGAGCGTTTCCGGGAATAACAATAACTCGGATCTAAGCACCGATATTGCTCACGCGTACGCTGAGTGCGACACTATGTGGACTCTTTAAATAGAGAAGTGCTGGCCAGAGTTTGTCAGCGGATCCGTCTTGTCATGGCTGAGTAAATGATAAAAAAACGGTGTTTAATCGCTTTGTCGTATTTCGCCCGAGAACTGGGTAAGAGCTGTGAGAAATGATGATCGTTTTTTTTTTTTTTTTTTTCCCTTTTGAGAAAAAAAAAACACCTTCCAGTAACAGACAGGCCGTGAATGATCTGATTTAGCAAGCTAACGCGATTGTAGCAGCTCCACAGAGGCAGGAAAAACTGAGACTAAAGTTCAACATGGCAGAACTCAACGTCTCCGTTTATCTCGCAGAGATTTCTGACATTGTGCTTTCAAAGCTCGTGACGTTGCCAACCTATGTGGCTGGAAATGATGTTTGTTTTGGTAAGTTGGCTAACTACAGTCCGTGTGCTTGCAGGCCACGACGACACCTCATGAAACCTGGCATTTCCACGATTATTTTACAAGTGTACACATCTAGGAATTAGGATCTGGAATAATTTTTTGTTTGAGATTCTGCTGCCAGTAACCTCACTTAGCTGCTGAGTGAGAATCCTGCTGTTTTTTAAGTATTTGTTTGACGTAATGAATTCACCTGTGGTTTGTTTTTCTTGTGTCCAGCTGTTGAAAACACTTAAGAGATTGGGAGAGCTGCCTATAACGGTGGACGTTCTTGTGGTAAGATCAAGCCACCTTTGTCTTTACCATGATTTTGCTTTCATTTCCACTTCGGTGAGCCTGGCTGCCAAAAAACCTGTGCCGATGTCGACATGACAGTACGGTTTGTTATTTAAAGTGAGAGAGGGTTAGGGACAGAACAGAGAAGAACAGAAGTCAACGTATAGTAAACAACTATAACATAATGGGCCCGTTAAAACGTTCGCCTTTGCTGATATTGTTTTATATTAATTACTCGAGCATTTTGGTTGCTAGATAACCCACCACCCCTACCCCTCCCAGTATCGCCCAAACCCACCACCCCCCCACCACCACACCACCCCACCCCCAATCGTACCCAGTTCTCACCCAAAGCTTTCAGTCATGTTGGAATGGCTTCAGACTTCGCTTCGGTTGTGACTTGTGCAAATATTTTCACTGGTCCATCTCTAAAATGCCAGCATGCCTTTGCCAGTACAATATGTGAAATTATTTCTGTACACACATGAGCCTGCACATTATTTATAGAGAAGTGTACTAGGTACTGGGTTTTCAGCTGTAGTGTGCATTCACATTTCCTACTGATTTGATACTGTTGAATTCCTGAATGCATGTGTGAAAGTGGCTTAATTTTGTTCTTCTGACCTGCAGGAAACGGGTGTTGGGAAGACTGTAAATTCTCTGCGCAAACATAACATTGTCGGGGAGACAGCAAAGGATCTTGTGGCAAAGTGGAAGAAGCTGGTACCGCAGTCTGCAGATAGGTGAGCACTGACATATATGAACTTGGAGTGAAGACCAAGAGATGTTTCACTAAACACAGCAAGTTGGACTTAAAGAGCCACATGGCATTGGGATGCTATTGACATGTAGTACTGTGGAAAAGTCTTAGGCACATACAGAGAAATGTTGTAAAGCAAAGATGCTTTCAAAATGAATGAAATCAAATGTTTCTACGTTTAAAAAAAAAAAATACTATAAAGAGCAGTAAGTAGTGGTAAATAAAGCAGTCATTGTTTGGTGTGATGACCCTTTTGCTTTAAAAATAAAAAAAAAAGATTAGTAGTCTCCGGTACATTTAGTACAGTTTTATAAGGAAATGAGCTGTAAGTTTTATTGAGCGTCTTGCGGAACCAGCCACGGTTCTTCTGGAGACTTTGACTGCTGTACTTGCTTAGTATTTTTGCTGCAAAACCCAGCAGCCTTAATTGTGTTGTCTGAAAAGTGGTCTCTTACGTTATATGCTGGTTTCTTTACAGACATTTTTCTGTGACATTTATTTCTGTACTGGAAAACTAATGTTTGGAAATCTAAAATGTTTTTGTACTGACTCGATAATGTAGAAATCAAAAAATATAAAAATCTATACCAAAGTTTGTACTAAAAAAAAAAAATAGGATGCCTAAAACTTTTGCACAGTTGTGTATCAGCATATAAAGATGTGCAGCTAATCCTGATATAGACTTAATACAAAATTGCATAACTTCTTAAGCTTGCCAGAATACTGGATACAGGAGCTACGTAGTATTGTAGCAACAGAGATACAGTACTGTTCAAGCTGTTAAACTGTTGCAGTCTTTAAAGGCATTATTAATCGTGTGGTATCATTTTCTCTCAGCAAACCTAGTAACGCTAAAGAGGCACGCTCCCACTCACGTCCAGACAAGGCCAGAGGTTACAAACGCATTAGGCAACCTTCACCAGAACAACCTCCACCTGTAGACGATGAGGAGGATGAAGAAGAATACCAACAAGACTACTCCCCCTCCCCACAACACTACACTGAACAGTACAGTCACAGAAATTTAGGGGGTTATCAATCAGAGGAATATGAGAGTTCGGTAGAAGAGCCGGTACCTAGTCCTCCACAAAAACAAATTGGACACAGCAAGCCACATAGGGAGCAAACCAGAGAACATGGCTCTCATTCCTCCAGGGAACAGGAGAGGCGGAGTCGCCCCACTCAGGTCCAGAGTGAAACACAGAATCGCCATGATAATAGGGAACAGAAAGAAACCACGACACACCCATCCTCCAAACGAAGTCATCACTCCTCCATACAGGAAAGTAGGAAAGAAAAGAAAAGAGTCAGTGATGGTAAGTGTTTTGGAGATTTCTTTGGCTATTAATTTGATAGTAAATTGACTTTTAAGGGTTTTTTTTTCCTTCACAAATGTCACACATGTTGAGCAAAGTATGAGGTACATAAGAATAGAATACATTCCTTACTCTGTGGCTGTTTCCAGGCAGGGAAAAAAAAGACAAGCCTGAGCGAGATGATGAGGATCATTCCTTTGAAGCCCCTACCATGTCTTTTGAATCCTTTCTGACATATGATGAACCTAGCCCTAGTAAGAAAAAGAAGAAACTCTCTCGACCATCTCAGCCTGTTACCCCTGCTGCTTCAGTATCCTCCAAGTCCAGCAAAGCTAATGGAACTAGTTTTAAACGTCCTGAGCCATCTACCGCATCAGTATCCACGCCCACAGTACCGGAGAAACGCAGGAAGGTGAGGTCATTAGGCCAGTAGGTAACATCTAATATGAGTTATAGCTGAAACACTATTGATCATGACTTTCTCTAGGGAACTCTAACTTTCCCTGCTTTTTTTGTGTTAGAATATAAGTTTGACATTTTCTTCATGTCTCAGGTTATCCCTCAGATAGTTGATGTGGTGCCCACTCTACCTGACATTCCTTTGCCAGCGATTCAGCCCAACTACAGACCCCTGCCCTCAATAGACGTCACACCATGGTCCCCACAGAGACGCAAAGGTTGGGGTCTTGAATTTTGTTTCCTCGTCGTGTTTATTTAATGTAAACTCAAATCTATCCAGTGTGTACAGATAGAAAATATTTTTCATAGAAAAATATGATTGAAAATACCTTTGTGTTTATTTGCTCATCAGGAGTCAGGGGTTTTTCTTTCTTTTTCCTGTAGTTCCAATAGCATATGACGAAGAGGATACTGGCTTTACTGGGCGGCGTTTCAACTCCAAAATGGTGGTGTACTCTGGCTCAAAGACCTCATGCTTGCCCAAGATGATGACCCTATATGAGCAGTGCATTAGAGTTCTGCAGAACAATATTGACTGTGAGTAACATACTGAAAAATACACACATGTAGGGGTGCAGGACAAACTGATGGTTTACAAATGAAACAGAAAAAAACAAAATTTGAAAAATTTCCAGGGTGTATTCCTGTTCTATGCCCAGTGTACCCTGGGATAGGTTCTGGGTTCTCTGCGACCCTGACCAGCATAAACCGGTTACTAAAGGTGTGTGAATTGTGAGTGAGGTAGAATTTTTACGCCCATGGTTGACTACAGATGACTTTGCCTGCTGAAGCAGTTTGGTTTCCCAGTGGAAAGAGAACTGTAACTGCCTAATGGGTCTTTGCAGTTTGCTGAGCTCCTACTCTGTGCCACTGCTTTAAAAGTTATATTAAATGCAGCGTTGACCCTGATTCCAGTTGACCTATCAAAGTGCAACCATTGAGCTGGCGTGGTACTGATCCCGAGTCATGATAGCAGTAAGAAAGGGAAACCACGCTGGCATCCTGTTAGCAGTGCAGTGCTTACAGGCGTGACGCTCCACTTTTTCACTTGAAATTGAGATAGAGATTGCAAAACTGCATTCAAATAAACTGCACCTGGTGGCTACTTTACAGTTTGCTGCTTCACTACAGGGAATATGTAACGATGACATTACACATGTCTCCAGCCTTAGCAGCCTGTGTGAAAAGAGCATAGGCTGTGTGTAGAAAAAAAAATTTGCAGATTGCGTCACCTTTCAAAACCTAGCGATGCATGGTGTTAAGTTTAGTTTGAATGTTTGAATGAATGTCCTGTTTGGTCAGTAGTAGATTTTCTTACCATTTATAGAAAGCTGCGTAACTCGAATTAGATGATCTGTCATTTACAATTACATTACTGGAAGATGCCCTTATCCAGTGTGATCTTTTTACACATGCTTTGTGGTCTCCATCGA
Organism: Ameiurus melas; assembly: GCA_012411365.1. Taxonomy (NCBI): domain Eukaryota; kingdom Metazoa; phylum Chordata; class Actinopteri; order Siluriformes; family Ictaluridae; genus Ameiurus; species Ameiurus melas. The sequence continues at coordinate 17,144,244 of CM022774.1, forward strand.
AACAGTGGTGCAGCAGAAAAGTGTTTGCCCTTTGCAAGTTCAAACCTCGATGATTACACTGCCATCTGTGTTTACGAGACAAGGGAGCAAAATTGCCCATGTTCTTTGGTTGGTAGGGGTGGCTTTCTCTCTCCCCTGTCAATTACAGCAACACTAGGCAATGTTTAGTGTCTGCGAGCTCATGTATGTGGAAGAGGGCAGATGAGTATGAGCAGCAGTTTGAGAAGATGTGGTTGGCTGGCTTCACATGTTTCGGAGGAAGTACATGTTCGTGTAGATATAAAAGAGTACAAGTAAGGGTGTTGTGTGTATGTGTTTTTTTTTTGTTTGTTTGTTTTGTTCTGTTTGTTTTTTTCTTCTTTCTAATTCAGTACCGTTTTCTTCTTTCTAATTCAGTACCGTTGGTGACGATTAATTTTGGTTGCGATTTAACATCATTTAACATCATGCCAAGCTCTTGTAGATGAACTTGCATCATGCAAATTCACAAACATTAGAAGTGTAAGCCAGCAGAAAACACACGTGCCTGGGCTGTGGTCTAAAATCAAATCTAATTACATCAGGGTGTTTTTAGCCATGTGCTCTGTTTGTAGCAAAAACATGAGACAAAAAAAATGTCTGTTGTGTGTAGCTTTTTTGTCCTGATGCACACTTCCCTGTATGAGGTTTTTAAATGCCTCAGTGTTTGGTTGAGAACAGTCTGCCAAACAAATTGAGTCTTCTGCACAAAATCTCATGCTTCATAATAGCCACTGGTTGAAAATAAAATAAAATCTGCATTTGTTGAAGTTAAAGTGTTTTCTTCTTTAGCAATTGATGAAGTTGGTGGTGTGCCTTACGAAATATTGGAGCCAGTTTTGGAGAGATGTACTCCAGAACAGTTGTACCGCATTGAACAGTGTAACCAGGTATCTGTATACACGAAGGCATGTTCACACACACTCGTAAACAACCGAAAATGCATGACGATTTTTAGAGATGTAGGAGAAAGGGGTTAATGATGTAGGGGTAACATTGTCCACATTTCCTCAAGTCTTTTATAGAAGAATCAGACGAGCTGTGGATGCGACACTGCCAGCGGGACTTTAAGCGCGGGTCTCCTCAAGAATATGAGTCCTGGAGAGAGATGTATCTGCGCTTGCATGATGAAAGGGAGGAGCGCCTGCGCAAGCTCACACAGAATATCAGCTCTGCCCATGCCAATAAACCCAAAGGTATTCACACTTCCTATCTGCATCGGTCTTACTGATGGAAAAAAAGAAGCAAACTGTGCATCGACTCTGCTTTGTACTTATGAGTACTTCCCTTACGATTACAATTACTCACCATATACAGTTGTTACATTTACCCTCCACTTTATTAGGAACACTGGCACAACTGCACATTCAAACCCGATTGGTTTGAGTTGACAGGAATTCTATAGTAACTCAAATAATCTCTCTTTACAATCATGGTGAGCAGAAAAGCATCTCAGAACGCAGAACACCTCAAACCGTGAGGTGGATTTGCTACAACAGCAAAAGGAATCCACCATGCATCGCCATTCAATCCGTGTCCTGTCAGCAAAATGTAGTAATGTCACTAATAATTATTCACATGTTCATGCTTTTTAAATCTTTTTGGCCTGCCACCATATCAGTGAATTTAAACTAATACTTTTATTCAGATTACAAGGTGTGTGTGCGTGCACGCGTGCGTTTAGGTGTGCACCTCCACTCATTGTCAGACAGAGTTTGATAACTAAAATACACCCCCCCCCCCCTTTGCCAGTATCAGCCAGAGGAGGATGTACTCCAGGAGAGTTTCACCGTGGTATCAACTTTGGTATCGAGTACTTTTGGTGGTGTCGGTACCGACTACTAGATTTTTGGTATCGTGACATCCCTAGTTGAACAAGTGTTCCTAATAAAGCGAACGGTGAATGTATAAATGATAAATGAACTGACAGCCGATGTTAAAATTACCTGTGTGTTCCCCTGACAGGTCGGCAAGTAAAGATGGCTTTCGTGAACTCTGTTGCTAAGCCCCCTCGTGATGTTCGGAGGAGGCAGGAGAGGTTTGGCACTAAAAATGGTTCTACCAGCACCAGTACTAGTGCTGCAGCTCCCATCCCAGTCAAGTGAGTAAACTCTACATCAGCATCCATGCTGAAGCATGCAGGTGCACATACGGAATGTACATATCTTGCATTTGTTGTGCTCAAAATTGTGACTTCATAACAATCATATCCCTGCTCATGTATAGCAATTATATTGCCAGAAGCTTATTTTTCTCATTGACAGAGCAAATGTGTTTTGTACCAAAATCAGATGCTAAAAATGAAATTCCACCATGAAATAATTGTTTATAAGTGGCATCCATTCAGTGCATCACTGTCTGTTTGTTTGAGAATGCCTTTTGTAGACACTGCAAAATACCATAGGTGTTATGCTCCAACAGAGTCGACCTTACTAAACCACAGTGTTTTAGTGTGTATGTTTAAATTGGCCTAAATGTATAATTGGTATATTAAGGCTGCTTGAACTGACATCTGTGGTATCTTATATAGTGAGTGTTTTGTGAGTATGTCACAAAAGTGAGTACACCCCTCATATTTTTGTAAATATTTGATTACATCTTTTCATGTGACAACACTGAAGAAATGACACTTTGTAAAGTAGTGAGTGTATAGCTTGTGTAACAGTGTAAATTTACTGTCCCCTCAAAATAACTCAATACACAGCCATTAATGTCTAAACCGCTGGCAACAAAAGTGAGTACACCACTAAGTGAAAATATCCAATTGGGCCCAATACGCCATTTCCCCTCCCCGGTGTCATGTGACTTGTTAGTGTTCCAAGATCTCAGGTGTGAATGGGGAGCAGGTGTGTTAAATTTGGTGTCATCACTCTCACACTCCCTCATACTGGTCACTGGAAGTTCAACATGGCACCTCATGGCAAAGAACTCTGTGAGGATCTGAAAAAAAGAATTGTTGCTCTACATAAAGATGGCTATAAGGAGAGGCTATAAGAAGATTGCCAAGACCCTGACACTGAGCTGCAGCATGGTGGCCAAGACCATACAGCGGTTTATCAGGACCGGTTCCACTCAGAACGGGCCTCGCCATGGTCGACCAAAGAAGTTGAGTGCACATGCTCAGCGTCATATCCAGAGGTTGTCTTTGGGGAAATAGACACATGAGTGCTGCCAGCATTGCTGCAGAGGTTGAAGGGATGGGGGGTCAGCCTGTCAGGGCTCAGACCATACACCGCACACTGCATCCAATTGGTCTGCATGGCTATCGTCCCAGAAGGAAGCCTCTTCTAAAGATGATGCACAAGAAAGCCCGCAAACAGTTTGCTGAAGACAAGCAGACTAAGGACATGGATTACTGGAACCATGTCCTGTGGTCTGATGAGACCAAGATAAACTTATTTGGTTCAGATGGTGTCAAGTGTGTGTGGCGGCAACCAGGTGAGGAGTACAAAGACAAGTGTGTCTTGCCTGCAATCAAGCATGGTGGTGGGAGTGTCATGGTCTGGTGCTGCATGAGTGCTGCTGGCACTGGGGAGCTATAGTTCATTGAGAGAACCATGAATGCCAACATGTACTGTGACATACTGAAGCAGAGCATGATCAGTATGCAGTATTCCAGCATGATAACGACCCCAAACACACCTCCAAGACGACCACTGCCTTGCTAAAGAAGCTGAGGGTGAAGGTGATGGATTGGCCAAGCATGTTTCCAGACCTAAACCCAATTGAGCATCTGTGGGGCATCTTCAAATTGAAGGTGGAGGAGCACAGGGTCTCTAACATCCACCAGCTCAGTGGTCATCATGGAGGAGTGGAAGAGGACTCCAGTGGCAACCTGTGAAGCTCTGGTGAACACCATGCCCAAGAGGGTTAAGGCAGTGCTGGAAAATAATTGTGGCCACACGAAATATTGACCCTTTGGGCCCAATTTGGACATTTTCACTTAGGGGTGTACTCACTTTTGTTGCCAGCGGTTTATACATTAACCCTCTTACCCCATAGTTCCCACAGTTTTATGTCCCACAATCCTATATTCCTCATAGAAACAGCATGCTAACCCTGAGTTCCCAAAATCAACATTTTAATTTAAAAATTTTTAGGCCTTGAAAAAACTTAAAATAATGTATTTGTGTAATATTACTTTGAATCAGTTCAGTGTTTTTACTCCACTTAGAGCACAATTCTTAACTAGAGAAATTACGAAAAATGCTCACTAAAATCCTTATACTCGTTTAGATGTACCATACGAGCATCAGTGTGGTCAATGCCTTTGAATAAATGCATTTTAGTGCCAAAAGTCAGCTTTCTGGTGATAATCAGACCAGCAGGTACTGTTTTCATGAATGCACAGAAATTGGTCGCATCCCCAACAACGAAAAACAGTTTTTGATTCCTTGTGGGTGTTGTTCTTCTTTTCAACGGAAGGATTTGTCACTATCCGTTTCGGTTTCATCATCGCCTGAACTTTCACTGCTGTCACTATCTCGAATCCTTGCTCTCGCCTGTGTAACTGTGTATGTTTTTTTGTTTTTTTTTCACTGTTTTATATGTAGCAGAGTAATGTCGGTATACGAGCCATACGGGGATAACGTTTACACTGTAAAGCCACTATATCGGCCTTACGGGTATTTGGCATAGATGACCGAACCGGTATATCGTCCTTACGGGAATAGGTCAAAGACGGGCAAGCCGGTTTTTCGGCCTTACGGGGTTAGAGGGTTATTTTGAGGGGACAGCAGATTTACACTGTTACACAAGCTGTACACTCACTACTTTACATTGTAACAAAGTGTCATTTCTTCAGTGTTGTCACATGAAAAGATATAATCAAATATTTACAAAAATGTGAGGGGTGTATTCACTTTTGTGAGATACTGTATATGGTTAATGCCATATTCATATTATCATTTGGGCCTTCTGACTGCATGATATTGGTCAAATAACACAAGCTCAGCTATAATAAAAACATGCAAATTTTCTGTTTTTAAAATAGTTATGAATTTGTCTTGGACTTTAATAATGTACACTAATGTAGCTCTATTATGGAGTATTGTACACTAAATTAGATGTCACCTTTTTAAAGTATGTCATTATATTTCAGAATCAGACCATCAATGCCACATAGCTCCTACAGTCAGTCGAGTGATGATGGCCAGTCTTCTTACAGCAGTCCTCCTGAGCCATCTCATTCTCATGCTCCAAGCAGCAGTGCTGGCCATAGTTCTAGAGACAAGCCACAGGTCAAAAGTGAGTAAACAAAAAATCAACATGAGCTCTTAAGATGCTTTAATCATTTCAGCGATCATTTATAAAGTCCTGTTAGTGTGATCATCTTTAAATTCCCTACATTTCTTCCTTTCTTTCCCCACAGAAATTGCCCCTATGATGGCTAAAACTATCAAAGCCTTTAAGAACAGGTTTTCTCGGCGGTGAAGGAAAAAGAGAAAAAGTTTTAATGTCATGAGTATAGAGTTCATTCTCCTGTTTAAATAATGCTTAAATCTGCAATGCCCTCGCTCCTCTTTTTTATTTTATTTGTCATTTTAATTGTGGATATGCAGATCAGAAACAAACACAAAGACTTCTCACCATAGGATATGGTCATATTTCTCTCTTTTCAGAAGAATTGCATATTCTACAGTACACTACAATGGGTTTCATTTCATTCATTTCATTTTGGTTATTTAATTACTGTTGCAGACTAAATTCTCTGCATTTTGCTCTTAATGAGGACAGAACATCCATAACAGTGTGTTTGTAAGTGTTTGTTGTTTCAGTTTGAGTTCATTCACAATGAGTAAACTGAGTGAGAGGGAATAGGCTGATGATGAGGACCCAACACATCCACTCGACTATTTATTTTAAATCTATGGCCCTGGTTTCCCTTAATTTGGGCACATGAAATTTGAGGATGATGATCAAAATAATAATTTTAATGCATTTTAATAAATGTTATATGGACATTTTTAATAAAATGTACGTTTCCCCCTTGCGTTGTTTTTGTGTCATGGAGTCAATTTTTGTTTGTCAGTAGAACAACCAATGTTTAATCTTGTTCCACAGTAATTCTCATGAAAATCTCAATATTATTACATTTCAGTGAGACTATTAAATAATCCAGGATTTGTAATGAGGGAAACGCCACTGAAAGAAACACAGGCTGAAATCACGTACTGAGACAGCACATACTACTTTTGTGTGTGTAGTATGGATACAATGCTGGACATATTATATCCGCCATGTTAGCATTGTCATGTGACCTTCGACGTCATCATAAACGCAACAATCTTCACAAGACCAACACGATTAAAACAACTGCACTAACGGCAAACTGCACATCGGGAAAGTTAACGGAATTATTAATTTAATGTGGACAGTGTTAACATGCTGAAGTAAATTCGTTTGTAAAATCTGGTGGTCCCTTTAAGATTTTTTGTTTTTATGATGACGTCGAAGGTCACATGAGAAATGCTAACATGGCGGATGTAGTATATTCGGGATTGTATTCATACTCCACACGCATACTGATTAATACATACTGGATTAAAGTTGGCTTGACGTTGAGCGTTCGATGTTCACAGATATGCGGAAATTAAGGGACCGTCTCTAAAGTTACACGCGATATTGTTAAACACGTTTCTAACTTCAATAGCATTTGAAAGGAAAAACTTCTAGGTGTCAGGTATTATGCACACCTTTTAGATTTTTGATATTTAGCCCTACAATGCATGAACCAAAAAAACCTTCAAGAATGCATAAGGTGGTTAAAGTAACCTGGATTGTATGGTTTTGTTCAAGAAATATGTCATATTAACGAAATAATTAAAAGAACTGATGATCCACGAATGTTTTTAATATTTCAAACATTTTTATTTGTAATCCTCGTCCCTCCTTTCTTCTGTCCCATTCTGCTTATTGTGCCCTGAACATGCGTCATCATTATTAGCATTATCATCTTCATCTTCATTTCAACAATTGTCAGGAGTTCAAAAATTTTAAATTGCATTTTAATACTGTTATCTCTCTCTCTCTCTCTCTCTCTCTCTCTCTCTCTCTCTCTCTCTCTCTCTCTATATATATATATATATATATATATATATACATACATACATACATACACACACACACACACACACACACACACACACACACACACACACACACCTCTCTCTTATTGCCACTACCAAAATACCAAGCATTATTAATGTGGAAATATTCTATGTTTTGGGGCCCAGTTTAGAAAATGCAGTTAGGTATTGACCCAAACGTTTTCTTTTAATTCAAAGATAAAGAAAATGTTGAGAAAGATGAGGAAATTGGTGAGGTGAATGAAGGGCAGAATAAACTCAATGTAACAAAGGAAAGAAGAGATGAAGACTATCCTTGTGACAGGGAAGATGACGGGAACAGCACTGGTGATAAATATGAAGATCATAATGCTAATAATGATGACGCATGTTCAGGGAACAATAATCAGAATGGCGCAGAAGAAAGGAGGGACCAGGATTATTCTTGTGACAGGGAAGTTGAGGGCTCAAAAGGTTGACTGGAAGTACTGCCAATGTAAATGATTTAGAATTCCTTTGGCTCCCATCCACAATCTAAACATGTACATAAATAAATTAAAAGAAAACAAATAAAAATGTTTGAAATATTAAAACATTTGTGTATCATCAGTTCTTTTAATTATTTCATTAATAGGACATTTATTTTTTTTGAAGAAAACTACAATACAGTACGAGGCATTTTAACCCCCTTTATGCATCCGTGAAGGTTTTTTTTTGGTTCATGCATTGTAGGGTTAAATATCAAAAATCTAAAAGGTATTCGTTATAGCGGACACATGGATGAACACTTTACACTTGGTTGTGTGACTGTACATCAGTCCCTTCAAATGCTATTGAGCTTTAAATTATAGTATATTTTGTGTGTGAGCCCATGCAGTAATAAAATACAATGCAAATTTTATATATGACTTAATAGTTTATTTTGTTAAATATCAAAAATCTCAAATGTGTGCGTTATAGTTGACACCTAGATGAACACTTTACAGTGGTTTATATGACTGTAAGTCATTCCCTCCAAATGCTATTGAAGTTAGAAACGTGTTTAACAATGTCGTATGTAACTTTAGAGACGGTCCCTTAATTTCCGCATATCTGCAAATATCGAACGCACAACTTCAAGCCAATTTTATGCGAGTTACATACTGACTGTTTCAGCGGCCGTGCGGTAAGTACTAACACAGTACGCGATTTCTTTTTTTGTTTGTTTGTTTTTCACTTTCATTTTTTCATTTATTTCAGGAAAGCACAATTACAATAAGGTAATACAAAATCCCATAATATTCCTAAAGAACAGCGCACGGTTATATAGAAAGCACAGTATGCGATTTCGGACGCAGCCACGGCTTAATGACACAAAGTTAAACGCAGCAAGGTGTCGCCCAATATGACGTAATTTACGTATAAGTTAGGCGACTATAAACGCTGCTCGCGATTGGTTACACTCGACTTCTCACTGTCCAATCAGAGAAGCAATTGGTTCTTGATATTTTGGGGGAGTTTTGCGCGTTGCGTTATTGTAGGTGGGTTAAAAGAAGTCGCTGCACATGTTAGTGACTGTTTCAGTAAGTAGCTAAATTCTAACTTCAGAGTGTGAAAGTACTTTTTATGCTGCTTTGAGAGAGTACATGCGCTATGTCTGGACACGGACACGGGCACGGACATGGTCACGGGTGTTGTGAAGATGATCATGAACCCGCTGAGCGGGGTGTGGAGTATGGACTGTACAGACGCATCGACATAGAGAAGCTGCAGTGTCTCAATGAGAGCCGAGATGGAGACGGCAAACTGGTGTTCAAACCATGGGATCAGCGCACAGATAAGGAGAAGGTACCTGACTGACTTATCATCGTGATTACTCCATGAAGAACTTGGTGAGGTGAAAAGTTATTGGATCAGTTGTTGGTGCGTTAGAACAGGAAACTCCCAAAGCTGGCGGTTGTTGTGTCTCCTGAGCTGTGTCATCTCAACCCAGCACTAGAGGAGAAGGAGCATTAGGGCTCTCTAATGTAGGGACTGAATTTAAGGCAAGACACTACAGGTCAATAGGGGTTTTCTTTTAAACAATACACATCACAATCCATTTTAACCAGTTGATTGTTGTTCTTAGAAGTATACTTTGTCAAAAATATGCATTTATTAAAACGAATAAGGTTTTGTCTAATTTTGTATAGCCTCTGAAATCAAATGGGTGTTTAAGAGCTTTTTATATTATACCTTAGTTTTATGACATAAACAAATAAAAAATTTGTAGAATTGCATTTTATATTTAATCACATTTTGGGTAATAATAATAATAATAATAATAATAATAATAATAATAATAATAATAATAATAACAATAATGTATTTTTATTTATTTGTTTATTTATTTTATTTAATGAGTCATGCTGTACTAGTTTTGTGTAGCAGCTGGTAGCAAGCATGTGCATTCTTGTCTGTGTATCTTAATACTCACAGTTCCCCTTTTCAACCACCCCACTGTTATGAAAATGTAGTGCTATATATTTACCACAATCAGCCATATTAAATTCACTGACTGGTGAAGTGAATCGCTTATCTGGGGAAGAGATGGAACCAGGATGCACTATGGGAAGAAGGCAAGCTGGTAGAGGAAGGGTGATGCTCTGAGTAATGTTCTGTAGGGAAATCTTGGGTCCTGGCATTAATGTGGATGTTACTTTGACACGCACCACATATCTAAACACTGTTGCAGACCAAGTACACCAATTCATGGCAAAAGTATTCTGTAATGACAGTCGCCTCTTTCAGCAGGATAATGAGCCCTGCTACACTGCAAACATTACTCAGGAATGGTTTGAGAAACATGACCGAGTTCAAGGTGTTGACTTGGCCTCCAAATTCCCCAGATCTCAATCTGATCGAGCATCGGTGGGATGTTCTAGACAAACAAGTCCATTCCGTGGAGGCCCAACCTCACAGCTTACAGAAATTAAATGATCTGCTGTTAAGGTCTTGTTACCAGATACCACACACCTTCAGAAGACATGTGGGGTCAATGCCTCGATGGGTCTGAGCTGATTGTGTTGTTTTTTTTTTTTTTTATATATATAAACAAAATAAGTTTTTCAGGGATATGACTCTGATTTTGCCAAATGGCAAAAAAGGCCAAGATTAGCTAATGCTGTGTGTGCAAGTAGAAAAAAAACTGCAATAACCCCCGAAATTTATTGCTACAGTTTAAGAGAAGACATTTATAGATGCAATTTATCCAAATCCCTGAACAATTATTCACATGACCAAAACTGTCATTTCTACCTGCATTGTCTTGCCTTAGGTCAAAATAGTATGCCACCTAAACTAAAAGTATTCAAAATATGTAAAATATAGCAATATTACCTGTAGTTGTATTCTGTTTGGTTGTAACCCATGATTGAAGTAAACAAACAGTGAAGCAAATTATTTTCTTTTCATTATTGATATAGGAAGCAGTATGTGATTCCTCACTCCCAATAGACACTTGATCAACCTGTCACCCAAAATACTGCACTATGCAGTAAATCAGTGTGGTTTCAGACATGTCCCAGTATGTCAGTCTGTCAGTCAGATGCTGGCATAGAAGTGAAGGCTTATCAGGTTCACCCCACTACTAATACCAGTTCTTAAACATGCACATGGTTGTGCAAAATGGTGATTGATTTTAATATCAGTAAAATAACTCTAAAGGAATGATGATAAAAAAAAAAAAGGTTTATGCTTGTTAGGACAGTTATTCCACATATTGACTGACATTATAGGAACATCATACTTGATCTGATGTTTTTAAAAAGTCATTCAGTGTGTGTGTTACAAAAATATTGTTGGTGTAATAGTTTAGTTGATTTGTTATAATTTTGTTTTATTTGTAGTTTGTGGAGAGCGACGCTGATGAGGAACTCCTGTTCAATATCCCGTGAGACAGTGATTCAACTCTTGATCATATAAGTGCTGTATTCATATAATTTATGTCCAATATGTGTGGACCGTCTTCCCTTTTTGTTTTTCCTCTTAATTTCTGGTCTTCTTGATTTTGTCAGGTTTACTGGCAGTGTAAAGCTGAAAGGGATAATCCTTTCCGGAGAGGATGATGAGTCCCACCCAGCTGAAATGAGGCTGTAAGTGAAGTATAATTTAAATTTAAAAATGAGTCAATTTTTAAAAACAGTCAATTTTTATATTGTTGATGTGGATTTTAATCTCCGTTTGTGCAGATACAAGAACATACCGCAGATGTCATTTGATGATGTAAGTAGAGAGCCAGAGCAAGCATTTCGTCTTAACAGGGATCCGTTGGCTGAACTTGAGTATCCAACTAAGTACGTTTCTGAATATACACAGAGTTTGTAAAGATAATACACAGACTTAATTTTACTCTTGTCCTGTGTGATGGCCAATTTTGAGGCCTTTTTCTTTCTTTACAGGATTGCACGATTTTCTAATGTTGAACACTTGTCTATTCATATTCCCCGAAACTTTGGGGCTGATTCTACTCGTATCTACTACATTGGACTTCGGGGAGAATATACTGAGGTATTCACCAGGGTCTAGAAGACTTAATGAATTAATGAATGAAGAATCAGTAATAGTTTTTGGTGCTTACATCCAAAAATATACCAAAGCCAAATATTCCAAGCAGGAAATAGTGCTGTTGTCAGTTATAACTTTTTTAAATTTATTTTTCCAGAAAGGGCTATTTTACTCTTGTCCATGTCAAACACTATCCATTTTCTTTTACAAGCATTGGTCTCACATTGGGGTACTGTAGTACTCCATGTATGGAGACAAATTTAACATTTACAGTACTGCATCCTATGTTTGAACATGTAAGGACCGGTGTTCAAACAAAGGGTGTTAATGTGGTAATAAATATGGTTTAAAAATGATTTAATAATTGCTGTCTGTTATTGTTTTCTTTTGCAGGCTCACAGACATGAGGTGACAATCTGTAACTATGAGGCAGCAGCAAATCCAGCAGATCATAAATTGGAAGCTATTACTCCGCAGACACACTTCATTTCATAACTAATTATGTGAGCTTGAGTTGTTGGTGTTGAGAGTGAGAATAGACGTGGCTGAATTTTTGATAATAATGAGAGATTAATTCTACTGCACATCGAGTATGAGTAATACATTATGAGTGTTGGACATATTTCAAGAGGAATGGTGACTTGGTCACGGAGGTTTGTTCAGTTGAAACTTTGTGTGTCAATAAATATTCAGAGATTTAAAAAAAACATTTATGTCCTCTTTTAATTAATGCAAATGGTATTTGATACAAGTGTATATGAAAAGTGGAATTCTTGGAGGAATTCAATGGTCTGTTTGCTATGGGCTTAATTCACAATGATCACTAAAAGGTATTCTAGACCAAAATGGGTCCTTGGTTCAATCCTGAGTTTAGACTATAATTAAACTCCCAGCATGTTTTTGGGAAGGAGAAGGAAACTCACAGACATGGGGAGAATATACACATAATTATGCATGATTGGTTAGTTCGATGTGAATGTGGTTGTGTGGTCCCTTGCAATTGATGGGTGTCCCCGATCCAGGGTGTATTCCCACTTTGCTCTCAGTGTTTCCTGTATCATCTGATCCACCTCGACCCTGATCCGGATAAAATGGCTACTGAAAATGAATGAGTGATTGACTGCTGGGGCCATGATGGATTCGTGGTTAGCACGTTTGCATTACACATTTGGGTTTGGGGGTTTGAATCCTGCCTTTTCCCTGTATGCACCTTCTACCTGTGCTTCTTCCTTGTTTCCTTCCCCCAATCCAAAGTCAAGCACTATAGGCTGATTGGCATTTCCAAAGTGTGTGTGTGGGGTGCTATGGATTGGCACCTTGTCCAGGGTGTCCCCTGCCCTGGGATAAGCTCCAGGTTCCCCATGTAGGATATGTGGTATGAATGATAAAGAAAACTAGACAATGACTTACCTGGACAAGAACATTATAGTTCAGGCTTCTACACTTGAGTAAATATATGTTAGAATAGCACATATGCAATTAATTGCAGTATGTAGCATATAATTAGTCTTTATTGGTTGCATATACATTACAGCACAGTGAAACAATTTTGAAATAATAATGGACACCTGTCAATTTCAAGGGACCACACGCGCACATTCACATCTAACTAACCAATCCTGCATAATTAATCCTAACAGTTTAGTAGGTTGACAGCGCCCCCTGGAGCAGAGAGGGTGAAGGGCCTTACTCAAGGGCCCAACAGTGGCAGCTTGGTAGAGCTGGGGCTTGAACCCCCGACCTTCCGATCAGTAACCTAGAGCCTGGCAGTGCTGCGGCAATCAGTTTGCATATAAACGTTTTTGTATTAATTACAATGGTAAAAAAAAAAAAAGTTCAAATGTTTTCGATGAAAATGGAGGAGGCGGAGCGTTGAAGAAGACGTCACGGTGAGTTCTCCCCACCCATCTCCGGCACAAGCAGCGGAAGTTCCGTTGTGACCTGGGATAGCAAGTGGTGAGTGTATGAATTTACAGCACTGGGCCTTCGTTTGTATTTACTCTTTTATTCCTCGTAAACAAGAATTCGTGTCGTCGTTGTGATAGTCAGTTCCCGACGCAGCAGTGTGTTGATCAGAGGCGACAGCTCGGCTACTGAAGGTAGCTAATGCAGTGGAGTGAAGAGGGAACGGGATTAGCCAGACAGCACAGCCTGCTAGCTGCCTGTTTGGAGCTGAATGGAGCTGAATATGGAGCTGACTGGTTAAGCAGGATTAAGATGCTTAGTTGCGGAAAGATCGCTAGCAAGCTGAATAATAAAGCTGGTTTGCTTAGCAGGTTAAAATGAGCCGGGTTGGTTATTCCTCCCCCCTCCCATCCACCCCCATGTTGTTTTCCTTGTCCACCCTTCTTCCTCTTAGTTTGAATAGCAAATGAAGGACGACTCAAAGCGCCACACAAACACGCTCGCTTTTGATCTGCTGGTAATTAAGGATGTTACAATGGTAGCCATATTGTAGCGTCTGGTGCACAGGGTGATGATCCACTGTATCGCTGGCCCAAAAGTCCACCTGGTAGAAGATATTGCTTAATTACGCTATAAAGTGACCCGCTGTGTGCCGTGTGGAGGTGATCGATAATTACTCATCCGTGTTGTCCTGGTTCCTTTTGTTTTGTTGGCTTTCACTTTCACTGATCCAATGAAAGACTTTCCTGGAATACTAACAAATTTATTCCCACACCTTGAAAACTCTGCAAATGGGAATAATAATAATAATAATAATAATAATAATAATAATTTAAAGATGAAACTAAGTAAAAGGGTATACATTTTTACACAGTCCCTTATTTCCTTAACTACCACACCTTTTCTGATTCAGCTTTTGTTTTTCATGATATTGTTAATGATGGAAAAAATAACAGTTAAAAGGAAAAGGCTAGCTCACATAATTGTGATGATTATTGTAAAGACATGTTTTAGATAAGATGTTTTATACTACTATATAAAGCAGCATTACCAGTGAATATGTGTAAGCAATCTTCCACATTTCAGTTTGTGAAAATCTTTATATTATCAGATATATAAGGTGTGTAGTACCAGGGTAACGTTTCCTTGATGCAACCTTTTGACGTAATCAGGTTTTCTTTTTTGTAAACCTAGTTTTCTATTGAGCAGCCTGCCGCTTCTGCGCATTTTTCTTCTTCAAACGCAGAATAGGCAGCTTGTCTTGTTGAACTTAATTCAAGTCAGCTGAAGTCTCGTGATGGCAGAGATGTGACCGAAGCAGCTCACAGACAGGCTTGTGCTGCTCTCAGAATTAAAAGCCATTAAAGTGGCATACGGTCTCCTTGGTGTGGATTTTACAGTATGTGCCTGAAAAGGATGGCACTAAGCCCAGTTTAAGGAAAGTTACCCTCGTGCTTATCAGAAGAGATATTCTTGAGACACAAAATGATAACGGTTACTCACACAGGTCTACTTCCTATTGTAGTCACGTGTTAACAGATATTTTACCTCAGTTCTTCTTGGCTGCTAGTGACATTAAACAAAACAGGTAAGCTTTAAAGGCTTAGGCAGTCAAAACAATCAGCTTATTTCCATGATGGATTTACATCCTGAAGACTCGCTTGTGCTTGTTTAAGTGTAAGTGTAGCTGTTCAAAAAGCCGAATGATTCATTGGCAAGGTTTAAACATTAGCTGCTTTCTGCTTCACTTACTAGTGCCTTGCTAAGTATTGCATTTCTCTTACCTGTTTAAATAGTTATGATGAACCCTAATTATTGAGACTGTTCTCTTCATGGACTCTGTAAATTAATTCCCAATCTGCTGAGTAAACGGAACGGAAACGTTTCCGTTTTCTAAGCATAAAACCCGACATCATGTCTGAGATGTATTAACTGGAATTAAACACTGTCTGTTTTCTGGTGAAAGCACCCTTCCAGTGTATGTGTGGCAACAACATGTCTGTGCCGCTGCTTGCTGAGGCTGTGACCGTTTCTGGGACGGAGAAGGAGACCGCTGCGGTGAGAGACTGAAAGATAAAATGTTTTTCTTGCATAGACCCATATTATTCAGGAATACTGTATCTCTGTGTTCTGCCTGTTCATTCTGGAGAGAAATATTTTGGCAGTGAAATGAGGAAAAGAACAAATGCTCAGTGGTGCTACTTAAAAAAAAAAAAAAAAATCAGGTTTCACTTTATACATTTTATGGACTATTAGTTTGTGTAAATTTGTTTTAACTGGCTTAAACAGAAGTGGCTTCTTTGGATAAATTTGCCAATCTAAACAGACAGCCTTGACTAGTTGAAGGATAAGTTTTTGTTTTTTCATCAGAGACTCAGCATGGCAGTTATAGCATTTGAGCTCTTAGTCCTGGTAACCTAACAGAATTCCCAAGATATTTTCCTTGTTACACATTTAACTCTTTTGTCTCACTACAGGTGATCTTCCTTCATGGTCTGGGAGATACTGGGTAAGTTCTGATTTCAGGTGCATCTTTAAAAATGTGAATATCGTGGAAAATTTAGATTAATTCTTTTCCTGTAATTTAATTCCAAAAGTGAAAATTTCTATAGTCTAGATTCATTACACATAAAGTAAACTATTTCAAGCCTTTCTGGATTTAATCTTGACTATGACTTACAGCTAGAATGGAAATAAAAAATCCAGTATCTCAAACTATTAGAATAAAGAATTTATAATACAGAAATGTTGACGTTCTGAAAAGTATGTTAATTTTTGCACTCAATACTCAGTTGGGACTCCATTTGCACAAATTACTGCATTAATGCGGCGTGGCATGGAGGCAATCAGCCTGTGGCACTGCTGAGGTGTTCTGGAAGCCTAGGCTGCTTTGATAGTGGCCTTCAGCTTGTCTGTATTGTTGGTTCTGGTGTGTCTCAGATTCTCTATGGGGTTCAGGTCAGGCGATTTGGTTGGCCAATCAAGCACAGCAATACCATGATCAGCAAACCAGTTACTAGTAGTTTTGGCACTGTGGGCAGGTGCCAGGTCCTGCTGGAGAAGGAAATCAGCATCTCCATAAAGCTAGTCAGCAGATGGAAGCATGAAGTGCTCTGAAATCTCCTGGTAGATGCTGCATTGACTCTTGACTTGAGGAAACACAGTGGACCAACAGCAGCAGATGACATGACACCTCAAATCATCACTCACTGTGGAAACTTCACACTGGACTTCAAGCAACTTGGCTTCTGTTCCTCTCCACTCTTCCTCCAGACTCTGGGACCTTGATTTCCAAGTCAAATGCAAAATTTACTTTCATCTTCCCCATGATTGTGGTTGTGTGTACTGAACCAGACTGAGATTAAAGGCTCAGGAAACCTTTATTCAAATATTTTGAGATACTGTAATCATGGCACCCACTTCTTTACCGAAATCATGCATTACATGCATTTAAAAGATATGCATCATATATGACGCTTGCATTCATGACCAGCTGTGTTTCTAATATTGTCGCTTGTTTTTGTTTAGGCATGGCTGGGCTGATGCCATGACCGCCATTAGGCTGCCCTACATAAAGTACATCTGCCCACATGCGTAGGTATCTGATATGGTCCAGCATTACTGGGCTTTGGCGAATTGAAACCTGTGTACGAAGTTAATTACTTATTATTCATAAATGTTTTTAACATCACTGTGTGTTAGTTTTACAAAATTTTATTGTGAATGTGTGCATGTGTCCTGTGAATAACGTGTTCCACCCAGATTGTATTCGTGCATCACGCTCACTGTTCCCAGGAAGATGAATGAATGACTAATAAAATGAGTCATTCCAGTTGTATTTAAACAAGATTTCAGAACAACGCTTGATAAATGGATGGTTGATACTCATAACACATGGTGGATTGGATTTCTCAAATAAATAAATAAAAAACCTTCTAATTTTGAATGACTGGAATTAAGCGTCAGTATTTGTAGATATGAGTGCACTTTGGTGGAGTATTTTAAATATTTCCTATTATTTACAAATTCATTGTCATTTGTTTATTCCCACAGACCCAGAATTCCGGTTACACTGAATATGAAAATGACAATGCCCTCATGGTAGGACATTGCACATTCTTAATAACAAGTCAGGTTTTAATATCTCTACAGAATTTATTGTATAGAATAGCATATTATGATTTGTGTGCAGTAACAGGGTTTTTTTTTTTCTTTTTCTTCTTTCCTCTTTCTTCCCAGGTTTGACCTGATGGGCCTTACCCCAGAAGCTCCAGAAGATGAGGCCGGCATTAAGAGAGCAGCAGAAAACAGTAAGCAACAAATTATAGATTTAAAAAAAAAAAAAAAAAACTCCGGCTAAAACTCTTTCGCATGGGGAAGACCAGTTGTTAAGCTATTCTTATTGTTTAACAACTCGATGGATTGTCAGGAACATGTTCGTAGAATTACTGTAAAATAAGACGAGATTAATTTGATGATGCAGTATTCTGACCAAGGACTTATTTTCCCCTTCTTCTAAAGTCAAGGCCATTATTGACCACGAGGCAAAAAATGGTATACCTCCTAACCGTATTCTCCTTGGTGGATTCTCTCAGGTGAGACAAACGCCCATCCGTCCCAGAACTTTTGTATCATGGGTATTACTAGTCTGGAAAAGACTAAAATGAAGTCTTTTTTGCTTCTTGTGTTTCACTAGGGTGGAGCTCTATCACTGTACACTGCTCTCACCTATCAGCAGAAGCTAGCAGGTGTAGTCGCTCTAAGCTGTTGGTTACCACTTCATAAGACCTTTCCACAGGTGTGAGCTTCGAGATTATTTGTTTGTGTGTGTGAGAGAGAAGTGTGTTTGTGATTAGTATCAACATGTTTTATTGCTGTGTTTATTTAACAAATTTATTTATTTATTTATTTTTACAATGTTCAGATTCTTTGCATACAAACATAAACCACTGAAAACAAAAATGTGAAATATTTTCCCTTTTTTTTTTCCCCCCACACAGAGAGCCATTCATGACTTTTAACTTTGTGTACTTTAGCTCGTCTAAACCCATGAATCTGATCGGATTAAACTTGAATAGTGTTGCTAGTCCAAGCTCTCCAAGCAGGCTGTGTTTTCGGGATTCAGATTCTTGATCTCCCAGTGAACGGGCGAATACTATTCTGCTATGCCACTCGGGAGCCCGGATTGAATCTGCTGTTTAATACCTTGATCAAATTTAATCACATCTTTACATAGATGCCCCATTTCAGCAGCTGAATGGATGTAAACTCCGGTGTTTTAAAGAGGACAGCAAATGTGACTTTCCTAGTTGTTTAGGTGTTAGCCTTAATGTGTCGCATGTTAGTCGTCATGTGGATGAATATATATTGTTGCTTCATTAGGCAGCGAGTGGCAGCGCGAACAAGGATATCCCCATTCTGCAATGTCATGGTGAGATGGATCCAATGATTCCACCACAGTTTGGGGCCCTGACAGCCGAGAAGCTTAAGACCATTGTGTACCCACAGAGAGTCACCTTCCGCACCTACCCAGGCCTCATGCACAGCTCCTGTCCTCAGGTGAGTCTTCTCGGGTTATGTGACCCTTACTGTAAGCAGACCTACCACTTTTAAGAGCTCTTATCAGTGTGGTGTAGAGCTGAAACGGTATTAAAATTTCACATCACGATTATTTATTACAAAAAGTACTGATGCACACCTTGAAATCATTTAAACAGGTTTTATATCTGACTATAAAGTGATGGGTGGTTGTCACTAGGCTTGCTGCGATCATTTAGTTCAGTTCGAGAACATGGCGGAAGGCAGTGACGGCGCTCAGGAGATTTTCCAACCTCCTAAGAGGACCTAATCCGAAGTGTGGTCATATTTAAGTCATATTCATGCTAAAAAAAACAATGAAACTGGTAACCATTTCATCCCTAGTGTGGAGTTATTTGATTCTCATGTAAGCTATTTTGTCTTCCAGCAGCACTCTTTCTTCAGTTCATAGTGCACTGTTTTGGAGTTTTGCCATTTCTAGTAATGTATGAAAGCGCAGTGGAGAATATCCAGTGCACTCAGTCACCTAATGTACTGGAAAAGGTTAATATCCAAACAAAGTAACCCAGCAGGTTAAGAAGAACTTGAATGCACTTTTGTACACTTCCAGAAATGTGTAAGCAGTACCATTCTTTGTTGCCACAGTGATAACCTTAAGTGTGCACCTATTACACCTCCTGGTATGTATCTTTTACCTAGAAAGGTGAATACAAGGTCACAAAGAATAATGATGCCACTCCAACAACACAGCAGTTTAATATCTTTCTATAGGGAATAATATGTAGAGTACCATTTCAAGTTAATGCAACAACTCCAGGATGTCTATAACCCACTCGGGTGTGTGAAGTCATTTTGTAGTAATATGTTGTGTGTATATAAGCTTCTGTTAATGCTCTGTCTGTCTGGGTTTGTGCGCAGGAGATGACTGCTGTGAAGGAATTCATTGAGAAGCAGTTGCCCCGAATCTGACCTTACTGTAACCCTTAGTCAACGACCTCTCTCACCTCTGACCTGCCATTCTCCCACAGGAAACAGCCATAAGCATCCCCTTTCACACACACATGCATTCATACATGCAAACAGAGGCATACACATCTCTCTGTACAAAATGTGAAGATGTTCCTACATTGGTGTCTCATGCCTTGCTTTGTTAATTCATATACAATTGATGGACAGTAATTTGAGGTTGTGTCATTGTACATGATGTAATATTCAGTGCGCACACATACATGGGCAACACATTTACTCAGTAGTACCCTACCATTTTTGGGAGAATCGCTGCCTTTCATTATACATTCCCATCAACACTGAAATGTTAACCCATTTCTCTGCACATTTTTAGTCTCTCTCGCTCCCCCCCCTTCTCCCTCCTCCCTCCCTCCCTCTCGCACGTGCTTTATGATGAGAGCATTGTTCTGCTACACTGTATCTGCTGCCGTCTGGAGTGACTCATGCCACACTGCACTGCATGCTGCTCTCAGTCCATGATGGCAGGGAAAGAGG
>CM022774.1:17169798-17174798 GCA_012411365.1 Ameiurus melas
CTATTTGATCACTTGGTTTTTATCTGCAAGGTGTGGAGAAAACTGTAAGCAAGCTTTCATTGGTAAAAACAAAAACGTATAGCAGAGTGAGACAACTTTGGTTTCACACACAAGACACAAATCAATAAACAAGATGGTCTCTAAAGGTCGTCTGAGGTTGCTTCACTTGCAGGCCATTGTACAGGGTTTCCCAAAAGTCTCTGTACATAGGGGACTATGTTTGCCAGCACTACATCGGTTGTGCCCACCATGAACATACACTTCTCGTTTGGTCCACAGCACGCCATGTCTTTTTGAATTTGATGATGAGTTTGGCAACAGCGTCGTGTGTGGTGATTGCCAAGTTTCTCGTTCCATTGCAACCTTGCGACCGAGCTTCCCGAGCCAGCAATGACAATGATTTCAATACGTTCTTCTTTGCTCAAAGGCATTTTTAAAGTCTATCTGTTGCTAAAAAATCTGTTCCCTGATGTATGGAGACTCTAAAATAAAGTTTTCATAATGTTTGTTAATTGCATATTTTAATTGTATTGAACCTAATGGATCTATTTTTAATATTTCTGTGTGTATTCTGGCATGTAAACAGTCTAAACAGGAAATTCACAGGCGGTCAGCAAGATTGAGGAGCACCAAGTACAAGGCGCCTGCGTCCGAGAAGAAAGTTTCATCAAAAGGGAAAGGAAGACGGCATATTTTTAAACTAAAAAATGTAAACACTTCTTAAGATGAAATCTTAGATATTTTTAAGTTCCTGTCAAGTCTGTCAAATTTTAAGACAATTACGCTTTTTACCCCTCAGCCTATTAAAGCTCCTGAGTCCGTGTCCACCATAATCACATCAGAGTCAATCTTCTACAAGGTAGATAACCCTACTCATCCACATATCTAATGGGATATAAAACAAATAAATTTTTCCAGGTCTCTAACTTAATGACTCTTTCTCTTCCATCAGGGTGTTTACTATCAGATAGGGGATGTGATAAAGGTAACAGACGAAGAGGATGGTAAACCTTACTTTGCACAGATCCGTGGCTTTGTTCAGGACCAGTACTGTGAGAAAAGTGCTGCATTAACATGGCTGATCCCTACACAGTCCAGTCCAAAAGATCACTTTGATCCAGGCACTTACATAGTCGGTAAGTTCATATACAGTTTTCCTGTTCAGAGACACACTGGCAATAAATATGAAAAAAAAATGTTAACAAGAAATGTTTTAATTATACAGGTCCAGAAGAGGATTTGCCCAGAAAAATGGAATACCTTGAATTTGTTTGCCATGCACCATCAGAATATTTCAAGTCAAGGAGCTCACCATTTCCAACAATACCTATTCGCCCAGAGAAAGGCTACATTTGGACTCATATTGGACCTATGCCCGCTGTGGCATTCAAAGAAACTGTTAGTTGTAATTAAATGTAACTTTATAAACTGAAATCAATATTTGAATTTTGATTAAGGGTGTATTATATTCTTTATTATGTCAATGGCAAAATGTTCTTTCTCCTGACACATTTCTGATGTTCCTCTCAGTATAGTGGTAGTCTAGTGTGGCTACCATGTGACTGTTTCATGGTTAGTTTGGTACCATTTCGGGTAACAAATGAAAACGTACGAGGACACATTTTGGAAAGACTAACACCATGTTTTAATGTAAGGAGAAGAAGGCTAGTCCTCTAGAAGACCTTGTTCCTGCCCAGTATATTTCAGAATTCTAAATAGTTGGACAGACATCTGTGCTGGATGTCAAGTAGAAACTAATAATTTAAAATAAGTGAAATCATTTGTCATTTGTTAAACAGAAAAATGAATGAAATAAATTCAGATGGTCCATTGATTTTTGCCTTTCTGAGAGATCGACAATCTAAATCTCTTTCTGTATGAGGCACGTTAAACAGTGTGGTGGTTATGATGTCTGAGGTATTTCTTTTTGTTAGGCTGTTCTTCTGTCTGGCTTTTTAGACCATAGATCTTTCTGTTCTCCTGTTGAAAATTTGTGTCTTTGTTGACTCTCAACTGACTGTAAT
Source organism: Ameiurus melas (assembly GCA_012411365.1). Lineage (NCBI taxonomy): Eukaryota > Metazoa > Chordata > Actinopteri > Siluriformes > Ictaluridae > Ameiurus > Ameiurus melas. Next base: position 17,171,823 of record CM022774.1, read on the forward strand.
GGAGTTACTCTAAATTTACTAGGTAAGTCAAGTGTGATATCCTCTCAACTTTCTTGAATGTTGTTTGAGGCTATAGTCAACATTTATGGCCAAAACTGCTCCTGATCCAAACAGCAAGGCATTTTAATAGTCCAATTTAATAATAACAAAAGCAGAAAGTAGTTTTTCTGCATTATATAACATCATATTTATTAACGTAAAACATGTGTCTAAGATGAAAATAGCTGTCATAGCGATATCTGTATGCCCTTCAAATGACAAACTGGTGTCAAAAATCAAACAAACGTCTTTTACTTTTATACATGATGTAAAGGACATCCAGAGTTACTATATAATCAGAAAGCTTTCTTCTAACTGCCTGTGGCCTTGTCTTTGCAGAATTAAGTAGGAGGCAGTTACTCAGTTACACATTCCTCAACTTTATTATGATGGTGTCTGTCATATGGTTTTGCTGAAATATACAGCTGTATGTCCTCAGCATTGCAGTGGAAGCTAAAACCATGTTTACAAATAATTGTCCCAGGACTTAGGATATACATAGGTGGGGAAAAACAGAGTCTGTAACAAAGTGTGGGTCACCTAAATCCCGATTGAAATCTTTCATGTATGTGATTCCTGTGCAAGCATGAGCGATGGCCATTTTCTAGGTTACTGGAGATAATCTTGAGTTTTGATTTTGGCCTATACCAAACTAGGGGTTGCCACCCCATATGGGGTCACTTGATTTACAAGTGTGGTCACAAGAAAAACTCACCTCTCCTCGTTTCATGAATTATTTTACAAATGAACCGAAGATGGATTTTGAGTGCTAATATTTTGAAATGTTACATATGTGTGGCATCTTGGAGTCACATTCAGAAAAGCCACATTTAAATGAATTGGACATGTCATTATAGTCTTTTTCATTATAATGACGTACATTTCTGTCAGCTCGAACCAGTCTGGCCATTTTCCATTGACCTCTCTCATCCATAGAACTGCTTCTCACTTTATGCTTGTTCTTTATGTATGCTTTTTTGAGTAAACTCTAGAGACTGCTGTGTGAAAATCCCAGGAGCTCAGCAGTTATCGACATACTCAAACTAGCCCTTCTGACACTAAAAATAATGCCACAGTCAAAATCACTGAGATTGCCACCCCATTCTGAATCTCGATGTGACCATTACCCGAAGCCACTGGCCTGTATCTGCATGATTTTATGCATTACACTGCTGCCACACGATTGGCTGATTAGATAATTACATGAATGTGTAGTACAGTGTCCCTAATTAAGTCCTAGGTGAGAGTACATTTTAGTTTAATATCAATATATCAAATTGTTGTAAAAAAAAAATTTTCTGGATATTTTTTTAATTTTTTTTTTTAACAAATTCACTTCCCAATTCCTGGACAAAACACTGTCATCAGCAACTCACTAGAGGGTGTAGCAGCACACCCAGCATCCTTACTGCTGATTGAGGATGTTTCCAGTTGGCGCATTCATAAAATCTGTATACTTTATGTTGATTCATAGCTAAGAAATACCTAAATTTACTTTTAAATTTAATGCGTAATGGTTTCTGTAGTCTATGTATCTTGTTTTGTGTTATTTTTCACGTGTTACTCTCTCTGCTTTTCATAATAAAGGCATCAAAAGTGATGGCTCACAAAATCACACTTAAACCCAATTCTAGAAAAGAAAGAGACCACTTCATTCATCACCAGCAACAGATAACAGCAACAGATATTTCCTCATGTATGTTCCTGTCCCTTCATTTCAAATAATTTAGATTGCCTTAAATCCTTAATCCTTATATTTTATGTGATTATACTGTCAATATATCCATCCAGTTATATTCTATAGCCACTGTGTATGGTTGGTAAATATGACCTAATATAAACAGGTAAAACATTTTACATTGTTACATTACATAATGACTTTCACCAAAACAAATCTGGAGTCATTTTAATACTATTTTGATTGCAAGGTTTTGCATGGACACAACTGCCATCAAATATTAACCAGAGTAGGGTGAATTCAGATACATGGGAACAGTATCTTTTTGAAATTCCATGTCATCTGTTTTAATAAAACAAATCCCATGAAAACACACTATACAATTCTGAAATCTGCAGGAAGCTGATTGTCTACATATAAAAGGGAAAAAATACCATTCCTTTAGCCTGTTGTATCATATTCTGAAGAAGCATGACCCTTTTGTCATATGCTTATCTGGTTGAAGCTTGTATACAGTCTAACTTACAATTCAGGCAGGATACAACAGCAGTTGAAGGTTAAGGGTCTTGTTCATGGGATTTGAACTAACAGCCTTCTCATCTGGAGCGCAGCCTTTCAATCCACTAAGCCACTGCTTTCAACTAGATTGCACTGATTCAACCACGTGAATTAACCACAATTTCAGTGCTTTACTAGCATATGACCTTAAACTCAAAGAGGGTTTTTGTTCACCTAAAATAATTACTAATATATTGGGGCACAAGAAATGATCCACTAATTTTTAGATGTTGACACAAAAATATTTACCATTCTCACTCTTGCCTAAAATGTTGGATATCCCACAATGCACTGCATTTTACTGTACGCCCTAATTGACCAATTGTTTAAGATTACAATTGTGTAAAACATTAAAACAGCATTTTACTGTAAAATAAATACTGTACATTTATAGAATTTATTTACTGTGACAGTGCAATGGACTCCGAACAGATGAGACATGTTTATTTTGAGTTTGATACAGGGAAAAGAAATACATACCTCTGTTCATTTGCTTTAAACAATCTATTTTCTTTATGGATTTTTTTTTAAACAAACCATGTCATAAGTTTGCTTAAGACCTGATGTTAAAGCTCTGTGAAAACGCTCCCCTTTCTGACCTCAGGTATGATGAGTTGCCTTCAGATACATAATTTATATAAATTCATATGATTGGACAAACCACAACAGAAGCTGAGCTAGTTCATGTTTAGAAAACTAGA
>CM022774.1:17179798-17202298 GCA_012411365.1 Ameiurus melas
TTTCCCTTTTGTGTGAATCATAAAGCCTGGGACACTTGAAAGGGCCAGGCCACTGCGCTCAAAGCATCCAGTGTTTTCTTGGAGAGCCTGGATGAAACCCCTCTTTCACCCTTTTTCCTCTCCCAGACACACTTCAAAGGCCAGGGGGAGGGGAGCGTGTGCCATAACCACTGAGCCGTGACTCTGCCTTGAGGCAGCCTAGAGTTGACTGTAACTTGTTTACTCAAATGGTTCAAAATCTAAGCAGCTAACTTGAAGCATCGTTGTGTAGCACATGATTTCTGGAGCGCTAGAACCAGTTGACCAGTTGATGCATCTCTCAAATTGTTTCTTTCAGTAAAGCAAGTGCTAAAACAATTTGTTAGGAATTTAGTCAGATTGTTTGTGTAGTTGAGCTAATGTCCCGCCATTTCCCCTGAACTTTTCTTGAAGCATTTACTTGTTGAACAAAAGTCTTTTTTTAAAAACCCCAAAAAAGAATCTTTAGAAATTACTTCACGACATAGCAGTAAGATTATACGTACATTATTTAGCTTGAAACAGTGGTTGTATAATAAACAAAGAGGCTGTTTCTTCCTCTTATTAAAGAGAAATGAGATATACTGGTTTATGGATTAGTCTCGAAGTCCATGTTCTTGACATCCAAGCAATGCTCTGAAGTCTCCCATCAACACTTCTGTAAAGTAATGTGAGTCAAGCTGAAGTACTGATACTCACTAAATAGAATAACAAAGGCTCCATTCACTACAAAACCTGTTTTCTTTGACTGACTTGAAGAGTGCTGGCATAAAAACAATGCTGTGGATTACACATAATGTGTAGTGAAGTACAGAAAATGTAATAGTAATGTATATGTTGTTTACAATCCAAAGCTGAGTGTTTCTTGTTCGTTGGTAATCGCTTTGCTTATTTGTAAGTCGCTTTGGATAAAAGCGTCTGCCAAGTGAATAAATGTAAATGTAAATGTTATATTTTCTTTTTCTGTGAGCAGTGACTGAGAAAAAGACACTATAGTGTGGTTTTGTTTATCTAACTTGTTTATCCATTTGCTTGCCTAAACACAGGTTCAGGTTTGCAGGAGAGTTTAGTGCACAAACATAAGATAAAAATCAGTCAATTCCAAACTGATTATCAGGACGTTTTAGTGTAACATAGGCCCTGACCGTATCCTAACCTGCTTTGGCTCAGTGATGATGCAATGACGGTGCTTTTACCCCCCTCTCCCTCATCATGTAATAAGGCTTTAGTCCAGGTGTTTGGTGACAGGAAGTGAACTGAAACAAAGCAGGCTACTGTTCCCAGCATTGTGAATGGGTTCAGAGAGTGGTGTGTGTGGGTAGTGGAGAGGAAACAGGGCTGGTGGGGGTGGCTGGTCTTGCGACACCCAGTGTAGGGCAGGAAAAGGCCCCCCTCATGCTGGTAACATGAGCAAACATGAAAGGCCCTAGAGCAGGCAGAGCGTGGCAGTGGCTTGGCTGTGATGATGGGAGAAATCACTGGCAGAAAGGCCAGTCACTCACTGCACTCGTCTGCAAAGGGCTTTGTTCTCCTGCACTGGGCCGCACTTTAGATGTACTGGGCATCTATAGATTTTATGGTCACACATTGTCCTTGCTCTTTGCTACCACTCCTCATTATGTTGAAACATTTCCCTGTTTGTTTGAAGTTTAATTTGATGCAGGTCACTCATATGTATGACAGATGTTTCCACAGGTATTTTCCTCTTTTTATGGAAAGTGCAGTGGTTGGTGCGAAACACATGCCATACACATTTTGCTTGTGGATGAGTGCTCTGTGTGTGGCAGTATTTACTAGGAATATAAGTGACTTAATGAGTCTGGTTTTATTATGCAGGCTGATGTAAAGTCTGGCTGAAATAGTACAGTTTTTATCATGCAGTTGCTTTCTGTTGCTTTTTTTATTCTCTTAAACTCCATATTGCATATGTTCCAAAGTTAATTTGTACTATTAGTGTGAGGATCAGGCTTAATTGTTGATCTATTGTTTCTGATCAAACCAGAGCGTGCATATTTGCTTGTACTACAGTGCCATCGAATGCTCGATCCTGAGCATTCAGTTTCCCCAAAAGCTTTGCAAGATTTAGAATGTCTTAACTGGGAGAGAGAGAGAGTGTTCAATGTGATGTTCACTCTACTATTTAACGGCTGTTAAATGGTAGATCTTTGTGCTGTGATGTGTTTGGGAAACTCAACCCTAATTGGTCAGGTGTTGATTAACTTTCTTCAGTGGCAGCTCTGACAGTAGTTCCAGCTTTAAGGTTTATATTAAGACACTTGTTCTTATATGTTATCTTTTCTATACAACCTAAACATGGGACTACTATGGAACTTGTATGGATGCACTCATGAAATGGATTTAAATGGTTTTGTGACAGAGTTAAAGCTGGTCTTTCAAGTTTTCATACCTGGGGAAGGTCTTCAGGGCAGAGGGCTAAATGTATTTTTTTTACTTCCTAACTTCAAGAGAGAGACAAAAGTTTAGTTAAGCATGGAATGACTGTTAAGAGAGCTGCCAGTGAAGAAATGTGGGTTGATTGTAAACTAAATAATCCTGGCAGAAGCCATCTAGGCACTAGTAATGGCAGATTTTTACTTACTACTAGTAGTAGTAGTATGGGTTTTTTACTTGTTACTTACAGTAGCATGGGTATAGAACAGATAATGCTATACCCATTTCAGAAATGTTACTCTAGTGTACCATTGTACAGTGACTTCAGATTCTTTTTCTTACAGGCTTTTGGTCAACAGCCGAACAATCAGTAGTCAGTTTAGAAGAATGGTATGGATTTTTTCTTTTGTAGTGATCTGTTTTATAGTGAGAACCAGATATACAACCACAATTCAGAAAAAGTTGCGATGCTGTGTAAAATTTATATAAAAACAGAACGCAATGATTTACAAATCTCATAAGCCCATATGTTATTCATAATAGAGCATAGAAAGCCAAAGAGCAAATGTTTAAACTGAGGAAATATTCCATTTTTAGGAAATTAAATTTCATGCCCACAACACGTCTCAAATAAGTTGGGACAGGGCAACAAAAGGCTGGAAAAATAAGTGTTACTAAAAAGAAACATTTGGAGGAACATTTTGAAACTAATTAGGTTAATTGGCCAGTAACCGGTCAGTAAAATGATTGCCTCTCTAAGATACACTTTTTATACCCAGAGTCTCTCAGAAGTAAAGATGGGATGGAATCTGGATGGAAGAATATGTTACTATAAAACCTGTATATACCTTTTCAGCACCCCCATACCATCAGAGATGCAGGCTTTTGAACTGAGCGCTGATAAAAAGCTGGATGGTCCCTCTCCTCTTTAGTCCTCTTTAGTTTAGTCCATGGTTTCGAAAAAGAATATAAAATTTTGATCCGTTTCACCACAGAACAGTTTCCCACTTCGCCTTAGTCCATTTTAAATGAACTTTGGCCCAGAGAAGACGGCGGTGTTTCTGGATCATGTTCAAATATGGCTTTTTCGTTGCATGATAGAGCTTTAACCACCATTTGTGGATGGCACTGCCAACTGTGTTCACAGACAATGAGTTCTGGATGTATTTCTGAACCCATGCAGTGATTTCCATTACAGAATCATGCCTGTTTTTTATGTAATGTCACTTGAAGTTGATTTTTCGCCATTGTCCCTTGCACACAGGGATTCCTCCAAATTCGCTAAATATTTTGATATTATGTACTGTGGATGTTGAGATATTCATAATCTTTGCAATTTTATGTTGAGGAACATTATTCTGAAATTGTTCCAAAAACTGTAGACACAGTTTTTTTTTGCAGATTGGTGAACTGCCCATCTTTACTTCTTTTTGAGATGTGTTGTGGCTATCAAATTCAGAAATACTTAATTTTTTTCTTAAAATGGTACATTTACTCAGTTTAAACATTTGCTATTTGGCTTTCTATGTTCTATTGTGAATAACATATGGGTTTATGAGATTTGCAAATCATTGCATTCTGTTTTTATGTTACACAGTGTCCCAACTTATTTGGAAGTTGGGTTGTACATGTATTTAAAAAGAGAATGAGGTCATCAATTAAAAACTTAATTAAAATTTGCTGGTTTAATATAAAACTTTTATGGTGTCGACACCATTCCACCAAAATAGCACAAACCAACACAAAAATACCAGTTTTTCCTAAACATTGCTTATTTAACCTGTTATGAATGCTTGTATACCTTTTAGTTAACGCACATGAAAGCAGCAACAAATATTTGTAGCTTCATCACTGGATCACTCAGTACAACCTTTGTGTTCCATAGTTTGTAATTAAGATGTTTAGACCACCCTGTTTTGTGTTGTATAACTCGAGATTGAGGACACAGAGGCAGCTTTCATATCTAGTGTGACCTGCGGGGATTTGATTCGTCTTATGCATTGTTTTGGGGCACATGAAGTAAATTATGATGGAGAGATTAGTTAAGATGGCAAGCTGTTTTGCACTGTAGGCTGTTTTACTTCCTCCTGCTAACATCAAGAATGTGTCTGGAAACAATTGTGCTCCAGACCACAGGAGTGCAAAGAATGAAGTTAACTTTTTTCTCCCCTTAACAGAGGATACATTAGGGGGTTGATTGTAAACTAAGACAAAGTGCACCAAGATTGTGTGTGTGTGTGTGTGTGTGTGTGCTTTACATGTCTCAAGCAAGGATGAGGAGAACTCACAGATGTATTTTATATCACTTTGAAGCACAAAAATGTTTCATTTATTTAATGATATTGTGTTATACAAGAGGCTGTGAGTGCAAAAATAATAATCATAAACTTTAATAAACTTTAAAAAGTTTTGGAATATATGTGCATGTGTCTAGAAGGGTCGTATTTCAGATAATTTTAAGTTTGCACAGTTTTTTTTTAATTATTCTTTTTATTTTTTAATAGACAGAAAGTTGGAACACATAAGAAAGAGCTGGCTGAGAAATTGAGCCTCTGACCTAGACATCGATATTACAGCTTTACAGATGTGCTGGATTCTCCAGTTCTCTCGTCCGTTTGTGTCTCTACCAGACAGACAGACAGGCTGGCCAAACATGGATTCTTTTCTCACTGTTTCTCCCACTCTTTCGTTTTTTTCTGTGTAGGATATGTGTGGAGCAGAGCTAAAGGATGATCACTTCTTGGATCATGACTGCCCTCTGGAGGGTAAGTTTAGAAACCCTGATGGGAGCTTACAGAATAACACGTTCCTGAAAACCTCCGTTACCATCAATGCTAGTCGTAAATCCATTATATTTATATTGGCAATGGTATGGTTACAGCTATGCTGTTTGAATCATTTGGACATACAGCATATGCTATTTATTGGCTTGAGGATTTTTGGCCTTGTTTCTTTTTGCAGTAATCTTGCCACCAGAGAGATCAGCTGAATGTCAAAGTTACAAAGTTTCATCAGAAAGTGCAGATCCCCCAAGGAGGAATGCAAGAAATGATGTGAGTGAACGCCCTGAAAAGATTATAAATGAATGACGTTATGGTAGTCCAATTGAGAACCTTTTATGTCATTTACAGGACATGGAGTATAATGTGCCTTTTGTGGATAAAAATAACCAAGAGTGGGTGTTTACTTTATACAACTTTGACAACAGTGGCAGAGTAACCAAAGAGGTAATGGCTATATTAGCAACAATCTGCAAGGCTCTAAAAAAAAAAACCCTAAACAAACAGCACAGTGTCTGAAAGTTTGTGCGTGTGGTGTTTTATGCTGTAGGATATGTCCAGCCTGATGCATACCATCTATGAAGTAGTGGAAGCATCGGTCAAACAGACTGCACTCTGTGACAGCAAAACACTGCGTGTCAAACTAACTGTAACACCTTTAATATCCAGTAGCAACAGAAGAGGTGAGTCTTTCCTCGTGTTTATTTAGAACAGATTATTTCATTTTTAATGTGTTTGAATAAAGTCTTGATCAGGTGGAACTTTAATCTCCTGTTAGAACGAGATATTAGTCTTCCACAGAACATGCAGGATCACCTGGAGGAACACCACCCGATTCGCATCAGGTCAGCTCATTATTTAAAGCGTGAGTTCCAGCTTGAAGAATACCTTTTAAAAGAATGCATACTGAGACTTTTTGAGATTAGACATGGTTAGGGTGAAACTTCCATCCATCCATTTTCCATACTACGTATCCTATACAGGGTCATGGGGAGCCTGGAGCCTATCCCAGGGAACTCGGGGCACAAGGTGGTGGACACCCTGTATGGGGTGCCAATCCATCGCAGGGCACAATCTCACGCACGCACACACGCACACACGCACACACACACACACACACACACACACACACACACACACACACACACACACACACACACACACACACACACACACACACACACACACACATATGCTACAGACAATTTGGAAATGGCAATCAGCCTACAGTGCATGTCTTTGGATTGGGGGGAGGAAACCAGAGTACCCAGAGGAAACCTCCAAAGCAATGGGAGAACATGGAAACTCCACTCAGACAGGGTGAAGGCAAGATTACAAACCTCAATCCTGGAGAGGCAAACGTACTAGCCACTAAGCCACCCAAAATATAAACTTGTCTAAAATATTTAATATTTGTTTCCTTTTTAAGTTATAGTGTAAACAATAGATTTCTCAATCAAATGATGTAACTGGGTGGCAAGGTGGCACGGCAGGTAGCATTGCCGCCTCACAATTGTGGGATCTTTGTTCTGCAATGCACTGGCAATCCCATTCAGGGTGTATTCCTGACTTGTTTCCAGTGTTCCCAGGATAAGCTCCACATCCACCCGGAGTAAGAACTGTTACTGAAGATGATAGATTTTTACAGTATATTGGATGATCTTTTTAGACATATTTTTAACCCCACAGAGGACAGAGCACAAATCCTGCTGTCAGCTCTGAGAAGAAAATTTACCGCATCGATGAGAACACAGAACGCAGAAACCACTATTTAGACCTGGCTGGGATTGAAAACTACACCTCCAAATTTAATGCAGGTATAGGTGTGGCACACCATGAGCTCATTATTATCCAGGATAACAGGTCGCGATGAAACTTTTCATGTTGGTTTCGAATGGAGAACTTTTCATTAAAAGAGCAATTAGAAAATCTCAGCACAATGAATGTTGGTATGGAGTGTTTGCAGCATAGCAGCTGGGAAAAATGCCTTTCTTTTTTCTTGTGATTCTTTCTAATAATTACCTATACTTATTTCAGTCAGCCATGTGACTATACATACAAATGTTTATAAAATGTTACACACCAAAGAGTATAATAGAACCAATCAAAAGTAAGGACATTTGTGGAGGGTTTTTCTTTATTTGTGCTATTTTACACATTTTTAGATGGAATTACATATAATTTATATAAGTTTTAAATAAATTTAAATGATGTTAAATGATCTTAAAGTGGTGTTGAACATTCTTGCCATTCTGTGAGCAGTGTAGAGCACCTCTTCAGGTCCCCAGAATCCTTAATTTTGTTTGTTATCCCTCTGGGGGATCCCAAGGGTGTTCTGTAGAACCCTATACCTTTCTGTCAGAAAGGGCTCCCTGCAGAAACATTTTAGGAAGCTAAAAAGCCTTATTTGATAAGGGGCCATATTTTTATATTTCTGTTCAAATTTCAAGCCTTTAGATATTTTAAAGATCTTAAAAATACATTGTTATTTCTGTTGAAACTGGCTGTACTGTACCAAACGCTAAATACATTTAATAGATAGCGTATCATTTTAGGCGTTTTATATATGTATGTATTCAAACAGCTTTTATTAAGAGATTTATCGAATTGTCTCAAGTGGTGATTGGTAATACCTATCTGATTCAGACCACCCACTCCAGTCACCCAATGAGGAGCAGTGTCAGGACAGCCCCACACATGGCACCAGCTCTGCCCATCATCGGTGGCCTCAGGTAGATCGTTGCAGCCTGGGGAAGTCTGGTGGCCGTCGCCTCCCGTTTCTCAGGTCTCTGCGGAGCCGCAGCAAACCAAACAGGATTTACGGGCATCACCCAGTTAGCTGGTGTTGTCCTCCTGCTCCACAGCAGCAGCCTCTGCACTACAGTCACAGTAAGCGTGTTCATGCCAGGCCTCGTGATGCCAAATCAGCCTCTGTGCCTCCTCCAGGGCTAGATTTGGAGCTGCAGCCTGGTGGCATTTCTCCTGGTGGGTTCATGCCCATGGCTCAGAGGCATGAGCACCATCACCTCCATGAGCATCACCATCATCACCACCATCACCACCACCATTACTATTCCTCCTGACTGCAGCCTCTCAGAAAGAAAGACAGACTGAGAAGGAGCTTTTTTAGGTGGTGACCTTCAAAATTGCACACACAAAATCTTTCTTCATAAATGACATCCAGAATCAGATGTGGAAAGGGACAGTATTTCTCCGTATTTGAAAGAAAAAAAACTATTTGGAAAGGAAGTTAGGGGAAAGAACTATGCAACATTGGGTTCTATGTGTAATAATACATCATTTGCTTTTTTCATAATCTAATACTAATAAATATGTTTTACTACCTTTCTTTATAAGTTCAGAAACTTCAGTAGATTCTGATATTTAAATAAACCTTTACAGAGATGTATTATGCTTGTAAATATAATTGTGCAAAGTTCTATAATGGAATAGAATGTAATACATTAATGTATATTTCCTCCTGAAAACTAGCTGACATGGCTGATGTTTTAGAAGTCGACTCACTTTTCTAAGCCCAGAAGACTGATAGGAAATCTCTAGATTTTCTATAAGAAATAACCACTCTTTTTATACAACCTATATTTCTAATGTGTGATGAAATTGTTGCATATATGTGCATTAAAAATATATAAAAATAATCAATGTTCAGTAATCTTGAATCAATTGTTTAATATTCATATAAATCAGAGTCTAAAGATTTTACAGGAAGTAATGTTGTAAATTTGAAGACTGTGGAGTTTGAAAAATATATTTATGTTTAAGAATTAGACCATCCAGGCCAGGTTGTGAGTGTGCAGTATATTTTAGTACATAATCTGATATAATGATGTAGAGGTCATTTTTATACACCGTGTCTGATAAGAAAACTATAATGTAATTTCTAGTATGAAGAAGTTATGATAGGTGTATAACCCGTTTTTAATTAGGACAGATGTGAAAATGGTATCAACACAATCACAAGAATGAAATGGTTATCAATACATACGTAAAATTCTGTATAATTTACATAATTGTATACATAAATTGCTATTTAAATAGTCTTACACAACAGGAGTTGTTATTGAAAATGTATGGATTGGGCTGCGGTTAAATGACTGTATGCTCTCCGGGGTATATAAGGTATACAATCTGTGAACATGTGGAGAATGTGAAAGGCACAGCAGTTCATGCTGCACACAGTCTGTTATTAATTATAAGTTATATAGTAGTTGCAGTTGTAGAATGGGAAACATTTCTGGATTGGCTGATGGGTTTTTTATGGGATTAAATGACAAAGACCTTTTAGTTAGCATTCAGTTGGCAAATATATTTATGTTTAATGTTCTCTATAACCTGATGGAGATTTAAATGATCCATACTTTAAAGGTTACAGATATGTATGTGTAAATGTCCCATCAGTGTGGAAAGCCCATTGGAAATGTTCACATCATAGACTCGTCAATAGTAGTAAAACTGACATTATACCGTTCACACCTGCACGTTCATGCGGATATCTAATCAGCTAATCATGTGGCAGCAGCACAATCCAGAACTTATGTATATATAAGTCAAGAGCTTCAGGTAATGTTCACGTAAGAATGGGGGAGTAAATCTCTGTGACTTTAACCATGGCATGGTTGTTGGTGCCAGATGGGTTGATTTGAGTAGTTTAGATACTGCTGATCTCCTGGGATTTTCACACACAACAGTCTCTAGAATTTACACAGAATGATGTGGAAAAACAGAAAACATCCTGGGAATAAGTGACTGCAGGCGGAAACACCTTCTTGATAAGAGAGATCAGAGGAGAATGACCAGATTGGTTTTAGCTGACAGGAAATCTATGGTAACTCAATTAATCTCTCTTTACAACCGTGGTGAGCAGAAAAGCATCTCAGAATGCCTTGAGGTGGATGGACTGCAACAGCAGAAGACCACAGCAAGTTCCACTACTTTCAGACATGAAAAATAATCTGAGTCGGTCATGGCACAGACTCACAGATACTAGACAGTTGAAGACTGGAAAAAGACTTACATTGATCATATTTTCCCCCATTCTGATGTTTGATGTGAACATTAACTGAAACTCTTTATATGTACCTATATGACTTTTTTTTTTGCGTTGTGCTGCTGCCACATGATTGGCTGATTAGATAACTTCAAAAATGTACCAGTGTTCCTAATAAAGTGCACAGCGAGAATTCACCAAAATGGTGCTGTGATGGGGAGAGAAGTTTGTGAGTCATGAGAACCACCTAGACAAAAAGTGTCTACGGGTGGTTTACTGCTATTTTGGACATTTTTAATCTAATTTCTTGAATATTTATATGACTCAGAGTGTTATTCTTTGCTTCATCCTTAATCTTACATTACGTGACATTATGTATATAGGACATGCAGTATGTAGGAGGTAAATAAGAAAAAATCAAATAAGTCTCTTCTGCTGCATGGCCTAGCGAATCAGAAGTGTTGCTTGTTACCATCCAGTAGTGCAAGTCATAGTTTCAAATAGAACCTGAGAGTCAGGTTGTGCCTGAGTCCACGAGACAGCTGCTGCTAAAAATAGCTCCCTCTCAACTACCACCTCCTCACTCTCACAGCCTGACACACAAATCGACACATCCCATGCTCATACAGATGCTACGACGAAAGGGGGGAAAAACACTTTCAATAATCTTTCCACAAGGCTGACGCGTTTCAGAAGAACAAAAGAGTTGCCAAAAACAGCATGAAAACTTTGAAATTCTTGGCAGCAGAGGGTTTCGTTCGAAGTGGCCCATGTGCCAGTAGGAATCTCAGTTGCTTATCTTACAATCTCTACCCAATCCTGTTTAAGGCAAGCTACCTCTTAGAAGAGGCAGATGTGCTCCATAACTTGGTCAAGACATGGCCTCTTACTGAGCTCAATCTGCGGAGATTATTGGGGAAAACTTCAGACTGCCAGATAGATCTCACCTCACGAACCTGCAGCCTCTGTCTCAAAGCCCTGCTGATGGGATTGAAGGACTACATTCTTTATGAACCAAGCACGTATGCTAAAGTCCTGCGGGTGGTAGATATGACTGGGCTGCAGGATATTGAGCATCAGGCCTGCCCATGCAGAAGCTCGCTGGGACGCTGGGCTCGGACTGGACTGCTCACAAGCATGTGCTATGAGACCATGGTGGCCATGCAGGCAGATCAGGCAGCAGCATCAGCCTTTGAGGTGGACGTCCGACTCGACGCCTTTGTAACAGGTCGAAACTATGAAATGGTGGTCCAGGCTCTACTGTTGCTCAGGCACTGCCCGTTGAAGCTGCGTTGTGTGGGATTGCGTATGGACTCACTTCCTCTGAAGGATCTCTTCTATTTGCTGCGCCTGGTCAACACAGAAGGCCTGCAGAAGTTGGAGGTGGTGCATAATGTACATCTGGAGGCTCCACATCTGGAGGTGATGCTGTCACAGCTTCATTTTCCCCAGCTGCGCTCGCTCACGTTACCGGCACAGGCACTGGATGTGCGCAGACTGACTCGGGGTGATGAGGACCTTCTCACAGTGCTGGGAGAGCTGATGAGCAAGATGACAGAGCTGAGAGAGCTTTACCTGGGCTTCTCGACCCTTACAGGCCAACTGCGACGACTGCTCAGGTGAGAATGTACAGTAATGTTTAAATCTTCACCGCTTCACAGCTCCAGGCTCCCCAGTTCAATCCTGAACAGGGATTATAGTCTGTGAGGGTTTGTCTGTGGACTGTCTGGTTACCTTATATCTTACAAAAACATGCAGTAAATTTGCCACGCTAAATTGCTCCTAGGTACGAATGAGCATTTGAAGGTGTGTGTGCATGGTGACCTGCGATGGACTGCGATGACATCCAGAGTGTATTCCCACCTCATGCTCAGTGTTCCCGGGATAGGCTTGGGATCGACCCTTACCCTTCAGTGGTTACTGAAGTTGAATGAAAGAAAGAATGAATAACTGATTGAATGACAATAATGACCTATAAATAATTTTTCTCAGACACAAAAATGCTTCCTAGTAAAGGAACAATACAATATAATACAATACAATATATATATATATATATATATATATATATATAATAAAAAATAAAAAATAACAACTACAGATAGTGGTGTGGTTATCTTTGGATCTGATCATATGTTCGGCCTCACTCTTTTGCATCAATAACTTGTTAGTAAATCTGCAAAATATAAAATGTTTACACCAAAAGTTTACTTATAAAATGAGGCTCATTTAAAAAAAAAAAAAGACAATTTTTCACAGCCTTCTTTGCTCATATTTACCACGGGTGCCAATATTAGTGGAGGGCACTGTATATCATAAACAAATGATAAAAGAAGTATAATAAAAAAAGTATCGTGCATAAACACTCATCACCTCTTGGTTGTTTACACAGGGACAAGTCAGTTATTTGTTTTGCCCGACTGTTAGAATGCAGACAGCTGCTCCATACCACAGCTAGATGATGATTCTGGCATCCATGTCAAATCTCTCAAGAGAATTGTCAAAACAATGTAACAGCAAAAAATAGAAAAGATAAAGCTGATCTATTAATAAATGTAAAGTAAACTGAAGGTCATGACCTGGAAAGCTTTAATAACACGACAACCTTCTTTATTCTATTCTTATTGACAGCACCCATATAAATACTTTGCCAGGTGTTTAGGACTTGTTATTGCGCCATAATGTTATACAAGTGACCTATGTGTATTTTCCTCAGTCCTCTGACCACCCCACTGCAGTGTATAGAGCTGGCTAACTGTTGCCTCAGCCCTGTGGACATGGCTTACCTGGCTAACAGCCTGCACAGCGAGTTCCTAGTGAAACTGGACCTGAGTGGCCATGTGGTGGCTGACCTCTTCCCCAACACCTTCCGTAAACTTCTGCATCGCTGCTCAGCTACACTCAGCAGTCTGAATTTGGAGGAGTGTGGCCTGTCAGATGAGAACCTGGACCTCTTCATTCATGCACTGGGACCTTGTAATGCCATGCAAGAGCTTAAGATTCTGGGAAACCCACTGAGTACAGCAGCCCTGCGCCAACTCTTTAACATACTGGCACAAGGCTATCCAGCTCTGAGGTAAGGGCATCTAGCAAGGAACACTACTTATAAATGTGTTGAAATAGGTTTATACTGTTTTGTTTAGTCAAATATATCATTGCTAGGTATATAGAGCTGCCAGTGCCTCATGACTGCTACTCTGAAGATGTAACCTACCCACTGGATGATTCCACATTACTGAGTTATGATCAAGAGAAGTTCCACCAAGCCAGAAGCGAACTTGTGGGCATTCTGGAACAAGCTGGGAAAGGACATATTGAAGTATGCACACCACTGCTTGGAGTCTATGATCCTGACATCCATGAGACAAGCAATGAACTAGGAGTTTCTATGCTGCGCTCCTTTAATACAGTAATAGGGAATTTTATACACACTGTGACAAGTATGAATGAAAGGAGAGAACACAGCCCAAATGAGTAAGATCACAGAAATGGGAGATTTACTCAAAATATAACGTCTGATTAAATTGCAGTTTGAGGCACAAGAGCTCCAAAATATGGGAAGAGACAGCAGAGTACACAGTCAAGAAAATGGCCGGAATGGTGCAATAGAACTAAATTTAGATCATTACTAGTGTATGCATCACAAAATAATTCTTGGTGTTGTTTCAATGGTTTTTCATAGAAACAGTTACCTACATAGAGGTGTCAACATTGCTAACAAAAAAAAATCCTAAGAGGCAAAATTAAAAAAATAATTTAGCATAAAAAACCCCACTACATTATCTAAACAAATAGTACATCACTTTTGTGTAGAACTTTGATGTAGAATCAAGGGTTTATCTTTTGTACCTTATATAGAGGGTTTCCCAAAAGTCTCCACATTCAGGGGAAATTCACAGTAGAAAAAAAAAAGAAAATACAAATAAATAGTTCATGCTAGTTTATTTTATAGATTATTTTTTTTTTCAGATAGCTTTTAAGAATGCCTTGGCCAAAGAAGAATTCTAATATTTTGAGATACTGGATTATTGATTTCCATGAGCTATAAGCCGTAATCATCAAGATTAAAATATCTCTGGCAAAATTACAAAAGACAAAACCACAAGATAGTCTAGATACACCAAACTTTCAATATTACTTTTTAGCAAACCAGCTACAATATTTAGTGAAATGGATTCAGAAAAACAATTATAATAACTCATGGATAGAAATTCCTCAGTTGCAGATCTTGCCTTCCTACCAAACTCATTTAAGAGTCACAATCGCTTCAACTCTGACAACCTGGTGGAAAGTAAACAGAATTAATAAATCACTACTAACTCCATGTATATACACCCCGATCTGGCACAATCCTGATTTTTACCTGTACAATAATCCTGTGCACTTTCCTTTATCCCAAAATAACCAGTTCATATCATTTAATACACCAGTCCATAAATACATTTTAGGGAGGGGACAGTTTCTCTAGTATCAACAAATAAAGTCCATAATTAAATCAAAGATTAATATAACCAATAACCCATTACCCCCTTCTCAGTTAATGGAAGAGATAATAAAAATCACTAACTTAAAAAATAAATAAATCCAAACTATAAACTAATATCAAATACTGATGTAACTATAATACCACCAATAATCAAATGGAAAAACCCCAAACTCTGGAAAGACATCTGTAACAATACTTTCTCTATGACTAGCAATACACATTTACAACTCATACATTATTGAACATTATTCATAGGACCCACATGACTAGGGCTGGGTATTGCGACCAATTTATTTCGATTGTTATTTATATGGTTTCCTTTCGATTCGATTTCGAATTTGATTCGATTTAATATCGATTAGTTATCAATATTTCATTTAAAATGTTTTGCAGACCTGGAATCCATATTTTTATATAAATGCTGGTAACTGAAACCCTCCTACTTAGCTATATTACTGAAATACACACTGACATTAACAATAGGGACCACACAATTATGTTTAATTACTTTTCACTTTTACTTTGAGTAACAAACAGTGTAATAAGAAATCATAAATATGTGCGTACAATGCACACAAAGAAAGCACAAACTGCACTATGCAAATAACTCTAAAAAAAATATTGTAAATGTGCAACAGTTAAATTTATTAACAACTTCAAAACATGAAAGATGGCGACAGCTTTAGGACAAGAGTTAAAGTACAGATAGTATTCACATCCTCTCAAGCAAAGCACGCCATTAAGAATCGATTCGGGGATTTCACAACATTCACCCACAAGAAGAATAATTTTACATTTAATGACATCTGGAACCCATTTTAAATTCATTTTAATCTAAATCAAACACCTGGAACCGGACCCACTCACTCTCCCAGTCATAGCTCTACAAATTTATAAGAAGGAATTATTTACCTGTATTACCTTTATTATTGCTAATACTATTAACACTTCATTACCATCAATATTATTAACACTACTGTCAGCATTGTCCTCACTGTCATTATTATTATTGATATAATTATAGAAATACCTTTATATATAGTTTATTTAATACGTGTTTTCTGATTACTATGACTGTATTATCATATTGTTACTATATGTATAACCTATTAACATATAATAATAGATGTTTATTTCCTAATACAACATGTAGTGATTATTAATGTTAGATTCTGGAAACACATATGTCTATAAAACTACAGTCCCTTTTCTCTCTTTCTTTTCTCTTTTATATATATATATATATATATATATAATGTATGTATATATGTATGTATGTATGTATGTATGTATTCCCCAGAGTATTTTATTTAAATAAATCAATAATAATTGGGCAGACTGTGACAGAAATCCCTTCTCTTTGATGCACACGGTGAGACAGTGACTACACCGACTCTTTGATGCACACGGTGAGACAGTGACTACACCGACTCTTTGATGCACACAGTGAGACAGTGACTACACCGACTCTTTGATACACACGGCGAGACAGTGACTACACCGACTCTTTGATGCATATGGTGAGACAGTGACTACACTGACTCCCTTGTGGGCTGGCTCCCCACATGGCATTTGAGAGGGGTCTTGGAGGGGACTGTATGGTGAGTCAGTTCTCTTGATTCGGACAGCAGGACATTGACTACACTGACTCCCTGGTGGGCTGGTTTGTTCCCTCTGCGAGGTTTGGGAGAGGTTTTGAAGGAAATTGTGCAATGAGTTGACCCTCCCCATTGGGGTTTGAGGGCGAGCTGCAGGTCTGCATGCTGGTCTCGGTCATCAAGATATATCCGAGTGCTGTTTCCTGGCTGAGGGTGCTCTACTGTCCTACTCTGATATCCCTCGAATGGTGGCCCCTCCCCGTATCTCCTCTGTATGCCTCCTCCCTTAATTTTGTTCCCTGTAGTTTATTATATATACAATTTTTTTCTTTTCTACCCCCTCTCTACACTTTGTTCCACAGCCTTACGTACATATATATTTACATACATACCGAATAGAGATGTACACAGATGTTTTTTTGGTTCATTGTTTTGTTTGTCCTGTTTGTATGTTTTTTGTTTTTTTTTTATTTAAAAAAAAAGTAGGCATACTTAAAATTCTAGTATGCACACTTATTTTTTTAAAGTATGCATAAAGTATGCATTTATAAAGTATCTGTATGTATTTTGTGAACAACTTCTTTTTTTTATATACACATACTTACTGTTTAGTATTTTTACATATTTTCAGTGATTTGTATTTTCAAGTTTCTATTCTTAAAGACTTCTATGTATTAGGTAAACTTTCCTTTCTTATTTAATCCATTGGGTTTTGTTAAACTTTGCTAAATTTTGCTGCAGTGGTAATTTGGCTTAATGGGTAGTATATTTGTTGCTTCATGTTCCGAGGATTGCTCGGATTGTTCAATGCTGAACTGTTATCGGGTTAGAATTTCATAGAATTTCATAATTCCAAATAGTTAGATTATGATCCACAAATAAATGTAGTGAGAGTCCCAAAATTAACAAATTCACAAATAAATAAAATGAGAACAACAAATATATTTTAGGAGTTTCTCAAAACTAATTCAATTTGCAAATAAATAAAATTAGATTTGCAAACAAAAAATTGTTTACAAATATGCTTTTATATCACAAACACAATTCTCATATACAAATAGGTGGACTCTACCCACTGTCTACTCAAGCCAATCGAATATATGAATATATGTGTTTTCACCAGTTTTCATTTTTTTCAGTTTGCCCAGATTAATACGTTTATGTAATGCAGATGTGTGCTTCAGTATCCTTAAAACAACACAGGGGCATTATTTAAATGCTATAATTCATACAGTGCTGTTCAGCTTTATGTAACGAATAGTGACAGGAATGCCTTAAAAAGTAGTATGTACTTTCTGAATTACTCCTCAACTTATGTCTTTTCTTGCCAATAATAAACTGCCTCATGTCTGTTCCCTTTCTCTTACTCGAGACATCAACACTGTCAAAGAAAATCTAAGCGAAAAAAGGCCTGTGCTATTTGTATGTGAAAAGGTCATTCCATTAAGTTTCAATTTACATTTACATTGACATTTATCAGATGCTTTAATCCAAAGTGACTTAAAAATGAGTAATTTACTACCAACCTAAACTACACATGGATAAAAGAGACATTTGTGATTCGTGACTAAAAGGTTGCATCTTACACAATGGTATGGTATTGGTATCAAACAATTTAGAACAGAAGAACAGAAAGAATCTGTTTAAAACACCACAGTTTTGTATGTCAGAATTAGTGATGAGTGATTCCTGACTATTTCATCACTGAATGGATGATCATCAGAGAACACACGTGCACGCAAGGTTTACTGATACTATATTAAAGGACGTAATTTCCATGCCCGAGCATAGACAGCAGTTAAAATACATGCTGTGAGTAATGTATACAGTCTAATTATCATTTTTCTGGATGTAAATTATTTGCTCAAATTCAGAGTCATATGCTGTTTTAATGAACAGTATTTAATCAGATTGCTTCATTCACACTCAAGGCTTAAAATGAACTGAAGACAATAGGTAAACATTATCTTAATCATTTCACCATAAACACTTCATTTTTGATGAACTGTGTGGGAAATTTATGCCTTGGATACAACTATATTTAGATTACAACATTTACTTTCCAAGAAAAAGAGTCTTTCAAGCACGATAGCTCCCATGCTAATTGTTCCCCATATTCTTGGCAACCATGCAAGGCGCAGATTTCCCTATGTCCTAAATATTACTTCTACCCCTGAGACTTAGGGACATAAATAAAATCTTTTGAAGTAAAAACATACTGCATTTTGCGAGTATATTTGTTTGCACACTTTCCTGCAAACTTATTTTTAAGTATGCATATTGGCATTTTAGAATGCATTCTTGCTTTTTAAGTCAGCATACTTAAAATTCTAGTATATATACTTCTTTTTTAAGTCTTTTTTAAGAGTCCCTACTTACTACATTTTTTAAACATGTATACTTACTTAGCATTTTTATTCAGTGTTTGTACATATATTTACTGATTTTTAAATCAGTGGTAGGACCAGACAGGCTGGTCTTCTCTCCCCACATCCATCAATGAGTCTTGCGTGCCCATGATCCTGTTGCCGGGTTCACTGGTTGTCCTTCCTTGGACCACTTTCGGTAGGTATTAACCACTGCATACACACCACAAGACCTGCTGTTTTGAAAATACTCGAACCCAGTCATCTAAACCCCTTTACGGGTGCAATTGTAATGAGATAATCAATGTTATTCATTCCAACCTGTCAGTGGTTTTAATGTTATGGCTAATCAGTGTGTATATTATGTATAATTTAAAAAATTGTACTTGAGTTGGTTTAAATATTCTAAAAATGGCTCCATAGGGATGGACTGTGTAAAACAAAAGAGTTCCTCTAATGAAAGATTTTTCATAAGCTTTTACTCAAAAAGAACGAACAATTATTGAATGATTCCCAGGACAAGGTGATCAGAGGCTGTGTTCAGCAAAGTGGCCCATAAGGTATGTATATTGTAGTCTACTCAGACCATGAAGAACAGGATGTGGGACTGTGCACTCCACCCTACAGCTGGATATATAAACACAGTGTGTGTGTGTGTGTGTGTGTGTGTGTGTGTGTGTGTGTGTGTGTGTGTGTGTGTGTGTGTGTGTGACATAGATGTGGAAGGGGTGGTTGGATCTCCACACCCTGTGAGTGTCCCAGTCAACATAATGGCGTAATTACTACAGTACATATTTAACAAGTTCTGTATTTTATTCCAATTGAATTTTATCCAAGTTTATGGGCCACTCGTGTAGTGGATGTAAAGGATGCTAGGATACTGTTTGCCATGTTTAAAGCTGTTTACCATGAAGGGGTTGAATAATTCTGAAAATGGAGAAATCATTATAAGTTGCATTTTCAGTTGAATTCGGGGAAACCACTTGAAGCATTCGTTGTGTTGAACTATTTCAGTTGCTTTTGTTTGATTTGTTCATTGCAAACAGCTGAAAGTTTGTACATTTTGACAATAAACCTGATTTGCAATGGGGGGGTTGAATCATTTTAATTGCAACTGTAATGTGAGGCTGTGCTTAAGGTTAATCACCCTCACAAGAAATTACTGTCAAATCCACTAGAGGTCAGAGTTGGGCATAGATGACACCTGGAGACATTACTATGCAACAGAAAACACAGCTGACAACATCGATATGTTCATGTCTTGAGTTTGTCAACATCTCAAAGCAAAGTTACAAAGTTACCAGCTGAACATAGTTAATCATTTTGTCTCTGAATTGCTCCAAGGCCTCAATGGCATCTCTTTGCATGGGGAAAGCTAGGTCCTGCAAAGTCTGCTGCTTTGTGTCCAGGTGGATGTCTGTCTGCACCTGTAAGAACGTACAACACACACATACACATGCATGCACACACGCACACACAATTAGTGATGATCATGCTGACTACAGTTGTGCTGGTATACATTTTGAGTACAATTTCAACATCAAAATCTGCTCCTATTCCAACCACACATGTAGGGAACAGTTTATATAATGACAAGTGCTATTTATTTAGAACACATTATCTATTCATCCCGAATAATGTATTCGTCTCTGCCATACACACACAACATACATTTTACAGAGGCTGCAAGAGCTGGAACTGCTTTTTCATCCATATACTTAATAAAAGTGGCCTTACTCTGCCCCAAATATAGCTTACAGCCCTGCTGATCTCAAGGAGATGTTTTGAAAATGGCTGCCTGTTAAGGCTGTCCATGTAACATGGTCACTTAATGAAGACAAGCTGTATTTTTTATTTTTCTGCATGTACAGTATGTGCTGCATGCTCCGAATTTGGCTCCAGGAGTTGGTGCAAACAAGAGAGCATCTACAGTCAGGTCCAGAATTACTGGCATCCATGGTAAACAATGTTTCTGTCATCAACTGCTGTTTTCCTGGGTCAACCTGTTTGATGTCTGGTTGTTAGTACACCAGGGCTTTCTTTCTTTTTCAGGACATTCAAATTGTTGTATTCGTTATGCCCGATGCTTGAGCATTTCCATGACTCAAACCAACAGTAGACATTCAGTGTTATTAATTGTTTAAACAATATATCTAACAGGGCACACCTTGGCAACATGTCAGTCACATGCTCCAGTATTTTTGATCATTTGAAAAATGGATGAGTTCGAACAAAATGTTGCCATGTGCTAAGTCTTTAACAGAACTAGATGTATATATCAAGAAATTAAAGCTGAAACTCTTATAGTCTCATATTCATCTTTTGATCTCAAACCCAAATGTCTTCAGTGAAAAGCAAAGGCAAAAGAATTGGCCTTGTGATTCAAATACTTTCTGAGGGGATTATACCAAATTCCATTATAATTAGCCATTGCCTGATTTATGAAGGCCAACACACTCATCTCATTTCATATGTGCATTCTTCCCCATGTTAATAAATGACTAAGGAAATTTGGCCATAGTCATCTCAGATTTACACCCTGCTGAAACCTGAACTCATGGATGATCTTGTAAGAGATCCTAAACTCTTTTTTTCCCTGCCCCCATTTGTTGAGTGATAAAGTGATATGTGCTTTTGCTAAAAATAAACTTATATATATATATTTTTTTCTTAAACCTTTTCATAATACTTCACAACTTTACCATTGGTGCCAATAATTCCGCAGTTGCCTGCATATATTTTCAGGCATGCGAAACACAACACTGAAACGTGCTGTGAGTATGAGCATCACAGCTGGTTTCCATAGCTATAACATGCAGACTGGAGATGATCTTCATTATCATCATCGTCATCATCATCAAAACACCAGCTGAAGGAATATCTTTTGGAAGAATGGTTAGTACAGTCAGAGAGACTTGTAGAACTCTAGCAAATGTGTATTGTAGCAGTTCTAGTGAACCTGTAGTGTACACATTATATTCCAGCCAAGCTACAACTCTTTTATGGCAGAGATTTTGGATGTACAGGGGGTAAAAAAAAAAGAATATAATGGCACCTATTTTGCCCTGGTTCACAATAGTGAATCCTTGAGCACACATTTAACCTGTACCTTAGGGAACAAAATCAGTGTCTTATATACTGCTAAGTGTACCGTAACCGTTTTTTCCCCTGAGAGGACTCCATTCAAAAATGAATGTGTTTCAGCTAGTTAAGTTTAACTAAACATTTAAAATCTTGTTGTCCTGTATCTTCATGAGGACACTATATTTACACTACGTTGTACTCACAGCAGAATGATCCAGGGACCATGCTAGGAAGATCCACTCATAACCCTGATTGTTGGTGCTGTCCAGCCTGTAGAGGACATATGAAGGCATGTCATCCTCCAAGAGAGGCAGGATGTAAATCCAGCTCCCATTTTTGCACTGCAGATCTGGTTCCTCCCAACACAAGCTGTTTTGAAGAACACAGCAGAACTGTAGGCTCAGCACGGAGATCTCTTTTCACCTTATATGAATTCTAATAGTCACAAACCAAACTACAGAGCTTAGTGTCAGCCTTCAAACCTACCATTTTCAATGACCAAATTAAGGAGTCTGTACTCTCCATTCCGTGCCTTGGTGAAGATCTCCTTCACCTCTGCCGTGGCTGTTGATACAGAGCAAAAACAACAAAACAACCTGACCACATGTCAGGTTTTCACACAGTTTCCCCCGGTTGTGTCTGTTGTAGGAGTGGTGGAGAAGGGGCTGCTGTCATTATACAGTGTGAGAGTGGCCTCTAGAGGCAAAGTAACAACTGGCAAAGTTTGTTGTGTTATTTGAAGTGTCTCTTTTTTTTTTTTATTCATTTT